>JAWNKZ010000034.1:0-47713 GCA_035041615.1 Drosophila anomalipes
GCGGATCACATTCTATTTTCTTAGTAATTGAGCATTTGATTCTATTCTGGATGCGACAGTCTATTGCCGAAAGAGTATAGTTCATATTGGCTGGTACTTCTTCTTCTGAAACTATAGTCTCGCCTGGAACAATAACTGCCTTATGTGCAGACGAAAATGGGATCATTGAATCAATTACACTGTTCTTTTACCTCTATCCTATCTTATCACCTAATGTAACCAGCAAACCGTCATGTGCCAAGTGCAATGCTTCAAAAAACGAAGTGTCGCGTGCACCGTCGACCAGTGCACGCATGCCATTAGGTTTAATGGACACTGGCGCTTCTATCAGTTGCATAGGCTGTAGTTTTGCACAAGAACTAGTAGACAGTCATACCAGATTCAAGGGAGTGAATTCCAATGTTAGTAAGGCAGATGACCATAAACAACGAATTATTGGTAAGATTACGACGCTAGTTAGTTTCCGCGGTGAGACTAAGCCATTGTTTATTTATATAGTACCATCTTTGTCTCAAAACTTATATCTCGGCATAGATATTTGGCGTAGTTTTAATTTATTACCCTTGTATGTTATGAATAAAGAACAATCGCAGTCTGTTATGAGCCTACAAGTTGAAGACACCACACAGATAATCCTTTCAGATTTGCAGAAAAAGGCATTAATAGAAACAGTTCGTCTATTTCCTTGCTGGTTGATGCATAATATCGAAGTTAACGAGATACAGCCAATTAAACAGCGCCATTATTCTGTATCTCCCGCTATTGGAAAACTGATGTACGAGGAGCTTGACAGAATGCTGGCGCTTGGTGTAATTCAAGAGTCGGATAGCCCTTGATCATCGCCGGTCGTCTTAGTACAAAAACCAGGCAAAGGGCGTTTATATTAGATGGGATCTTGAGTCGAATTCCAAAGGCTGAATATATAACGAGCATTGATTTAAAAGATGCATATTGGCAGATTCCGCACACTGCTAAGGATAGGGAAAAAACAGCCTTTACAGTACCGTGAAGGCCTTTGTATCAGTTTACAGTGATGCCGTTTGGATTATCGAACGCCCCACAAACTATGTCCGAACTCATGGACAAAGTTATACCGGCAAATCTAAGAAACGAAATTTTCATTTATCTTGACAATCTACTTGTTGTATCCGATACTTTTGAAAGGCACCTGGCATTAGCAAAGCAGCTATCACTTGCCGGACTTACTATAAATGTCGAAAAATCGAGGTTTTGTCTTAAAGAAGTAAAGTATCTCGGACATATAATTGGAAATGGTATTATCAAGACTGACCCTGAAAAGGTAGCAGCTATACGAGATTTTCCAGTCTCAAAGTCAGTAAAGCAAGTGCGAAGGTTCTTGGGCACTACAGGTTGGTACCACAAATTCATTAAGAGCTATGCCTCAATTGCTACTCCAATTACTGACACGTTAAGGCAGCGACGCAAGTTTATTTGGACAGACAAAGCACAGAAGGCGTTTGTAGACCTAAAAGACAAACTGTGTACAGCGCCTGTACTGCATAGTCCCAACTTATCACTGCCATTCGCTCTCCATTGTGATGCAAGCCATACTGGTGTAGGTGGATTATTGATGCAACACGATTGCAACGGAAATAATGTCCCCATTGCTTTCATGTCACGTAAGTTGAATCAGGCTCAGGGAAACTATTCTGTGACGGAAAAAGAATGCTTAGCCGCCATTATGTGTGTAAAGAAATTTAGAGCTTACATAGAAGGACAGGAATTCTCTATACACACGGATCATGCGTCCTTGAAGTGGCTCATGTCACAGTCTGACTTAAGCTTTCGCTTGGCCAGATGGGCTCTTAAATTACAAGGATTTACATTTAAAATGTACCACCGAAAAGGCAGCAAAAATGTGGTTCCTGATGCGCTGTCCCAAATTCATTGTGAGGACTTATCGTCAATCAATATCGATAACAACATCGACCTTAAGGATAAACATTTCAATTCTGATGAATATCAAGAACTAAGACGAAAGATTCAAAGCCAACAGACTCTTATGCCTGACATTAAAATTATTGATAATGTTATTTATCGTCGTGTTGAGCATGCCTCTGGCGAGCAAGTCGCTGACGATGTGTGTTGGAAGATCTGTGTTCCCAAAGAACTAGTTCCAAAACTTTTAAAACAAAATCATGTTAGTTCAGTCGCTTCTCATAGCGGTATCAATAAAACTCTTGAAAGAATCCGGCTTCATTACTTTTGGCCAAACCTAGTAAATGATATAAAATCGTATATTAACCAATGCGGCATTTGTAAGTGTACGAAGCACCCAAATCGTTCGTTACAACCACCATTACAGCAGAACAAAGATAAGCAAAGAAGTTTTCAAAAGATTTTTGTCGATTTGTTGGGTCCATATCCTCGCAGCCTATCAGGCAATATAGGCATTTTTGTGGCTGTGAATCGCTCAATCATTGCGGCCATTAAAGCCTATGTAAATCCAAGGCAAAACAACTGGGATGAAAATCTTAGTCGAATATGTTGTGCTTTAAGATCCAATGTTCATGCAGCTATTGGTAGCAACCCATATCGTGTTGCGTTTGGTCAACAAATGATCACTAGTGGTTCCACGTACCAGAACTTGCGGAATTTGCAAATGTTGGAAGACCGGTCCATCACATTTAATAACGAAGACTCATTTGACATTATACGGAAAACTGAAAAAAAAGGAATACAACAAAAGCAGCATTGGCGGAATGAAAAACTTTATAATTTACGTAGTCGTGAGGTTTCCTATAATATTGGACAAGAAGTATATAGAAGAAACTTTCAATTGAGTAACTTCGCTAAAGGTTAGTGCAAAATTGGTACCAGCATTCGTAAAAGCTAGAATCAAAACCAAAGTCGGTCATAGCTATTACGAACTAGAAGATTTACAAGGCCGCCCAATTGGCAAATATCACGCACAGGACATTGAACAATGAAAACCTTATCTACATTAATTTATGCTCTCCAAGCGTTTATCACTCTTTGATGTTTTCAACACCAAAGTGTCATGTTGGCGGAAGGGTGTGTAATGATTCGCTTGTCGAGCTTGTAAATTTTGGTTTCTCCTAAAAAGTTTCGCATGTAGCGCCATCTATAAGCCATAGTGTTGAGCTTCAAAAAAAAAAAAAAAATACAAAAGAAACAATAATAAAGGAAACTCAAAATTGTTGAAATAAAGGATAAAGCGAATTTTTGGCAAACCGTATCTTCATAAGTTCTTTTGACCGCGGATAAATTCTTTTCATCTCCAAGCCGTTGAGCGAACAAGTGGTGCGCGTTGCAAACGTCAAAAAACTAAATAAATTTAAAGGTTGGAACTTGCCGTACAGTGTGATAAAATAATTAGTGCATAAAGGAGAAAATCCTACAACTACTGTAAGATAAAATACTTAATTATTTTTGTTGCACAAAAGCCGTTTCCAACTAGAAAATTGTTTTTAGAAATTTCACTGCAGCAAGCTGCTGCGCATAACGCTTTTTATAACAGTGCCTATTCTGAAATATATTAAAGGTAAATGAATTAACAACCATTCAAAAATAGACATCAATTTAAATGAATGGGGTTTTTTAGAATGGGCACTTAATATGACCGCCAAGTGTGTTGAATTTTCACAGTATTAATAAGGTTGGATACGTTGGATTTGTAGTTCATGAAATATTTAATTAATTGGAGGATAAAATTGACAACTTTATAAATATAGTGCCTTTGTCACGCCCATGTTCACGGTGGAGATGTCGGTGCTAAGTTATTTGCCCAAATTGGTTAGTTAATGGGCTTAAGAGAGTCTCTCTCTTAAAACTCTCCCTTGGCTCACATATTAACATACGATCATACACACCAACTTATGTATGCCGTTCTAATGAGAATATGTAAAGGGGCATCGAGCGCATCTCATTAATATTCCTAAACCGATCTTAAACGGATGAACATTGTCAACTTCTGCGGATCTTCTGCTGCATTCCAAGCGTATCAGTTTTACACAACTACAACATGGAGTCAACTTTAATAATTATAAAAGTAGTAAGGAATTAGAGCAATTTTCTTTTTTTTTCTTTATATACGAAAGTGAATAATGGAAAGTTAACCTGAGGGTAAAGTTCAATATTCATAGTGTATTACATGACCTAGACTTTATATTTCTAGTAAATATAAAACGACGGAAAAAGCTCATACGTGTGTGCGTTCGGCAAAGTAAATGAGTAAAAGTTAGAATAAATGTAATTTAAAAAGAATTTTTTGTTTATTAGGAAATTCTAAAATTAAAGTTACCATACAATGTAAGTGAAAGAAACAAAAAAAAAGAAGGAAATTGTGACGGTTCTGTGTAATTAACGTAATTAATTAATAAGTACCCCTTATTTGGAATGTCTCAGCGTATGGCTTATGCTTACAGGGAGCTTTCGCACGTGGCTTGTGATAACTGCTCTCTCGCATGATAATTACCCACAGCGAGCTTTCGCACGAGGTTTGCACTCTCTCTTGATAACTAATTACAGCGACACACACACACACACACCAACACCAGGAAGTACTTCCAGCGTGGGATGATGTATGTAAGTTACTCTCTTTCTTTTATTATGAGTCGCGCTTAGATAAAGAACCATGCGTGCATAATGTGAGTACATAACCTTTCCAAAGCTACTCGTTAAACTTGAGCAACTGTACACAAGTCTCTTACTAATAGCAGCCACACTGCTAATCAACTATATATATTCATTTAATTATTTTTGTTTGTTTTTTAAAAAACGCAAGGCGACCATGCACTGAATGCATAATTTTCATATAAAATACCTAATTATAATAAATAGCCACTAAACAAATATATATAATATAATATTCTAATGGTATTAACCAATCATTCATTTAAAAATATGAAATTTATAAGCCTTTCTAATGTTAATATTTAATTAATATTTATGTATTGAAGTCGTTGTTCTGGGGATGACATGCAGTTCCTGATGGAGGTAGGATAGCGGCCGTAGGGCGTCCCAAATGATCCTGATGTATATAACGGCCCGCAGGATCATGGCAGGGTGGGCGAGCGCGCCAAAAGGGTACCACCACAATAGAAAAAAAATTAAAAGGGATGACCTGATAACTTGAGTAATTTGATATTCATATTACTTTTGATCATTTCTTTTTTCTTATGTCCATGGTCTGTCTTCGTATGTCTTTCTTTATGTAATAATATAGAACGTGAAAAAATAAATATATATAACTAATAACTAGGAAGCCATTTTAATATGTCGGTTTACAAATAATAACCCACCCCGATGGCCGGCGAGCTTCGGCCCGAGCAAGAGCGTACTCCGAACGTATAAATAGCCCATCGGCTCCACGTTGTTCATTACAGATAATTATAATTAATTATAAACATTAAAAGTGGATACTCCCTACGTGTCTGTGGACATACCTACAAATTAAAATGTTAGGCCGGTGTCGGGGTTAATATTGCGGGTTCATATGGTCGGGGTTAATATATCGGGGTTAATATTGCGGATCACATTCTATTTTCTTAGTAATTGAGCATTTGATTCTATTCTGGATGCGACAGTCTATTGCCGAAAGAGTATAGTTCATATTGGCTGGTACTTCTTCTTCTGAAACTATAGTCTCGCCTGGAACAATAACTGCCTTATGTGCAGACGAAAATGGGATCATTGAATCAATTACACTGTTCTTTTACCTCTATCCTATCTTATCACCTAATGTAACCAGCAAACCGTCATGTGCCAAGTGCAATGCTTCAAAAAACGAAGTGTCGCGTGCACCGTCGACCAGTGCACGCATGCCATTAGGTTTAATGGACACTGGCGCTTCTATCAGTTGCATAGGCGGTAGTTTTGCACAAGAACTAGTAGACAGTCATACCAGATTCAAGGGAGTGAATTCCAATGTTAGTAAGGCAGATGACCATAAACAACGAATTATTGGTAAGATTACGACGCTAGTTAGTTTCCGCGGTGAGACTAAGCCATTGTTTATTTATATAGTACCATCTTTGTCTCAAAACTTATATCTCGGCATAGATATTAGGCGTAGTTTTAATTTATTACCTTTGTATGTTATGAATAAAGAACAATCGCAGTCTGTTATGAGCCTACAAGTTGAAGATACCACACAGATAATCCTTTCAGATTTGCCGAAAAAGGCATTAATAGAAACAGTTCGTATATTTCCTTGCTGGTTGATGCATAATATTGAAGTTAACGAGATACGGCTAATTAAACAGCGTCATTATGCTGTATCTCCCGCGAATTGAAAAACTGATGTACGAGGAGCTTGACAGAATGCTGGCGCTTGGTGTAATTCAAGAGTCGGATAGCCCTTGGTCATCGCCGGTCGTCTTAGTACAAAAACCAGGCAAAGTGCGTTTATATTAGATGGGATCTTGAGTCGAATTCCAAAGGCTGAATATATAACGAGCATTGATTTAAAAGATGCATATTGGCAGATTCCGCACACTGCTAAGGATAGGGAAAAAACAGCCTTTACAGTCCCGGGAAGGCCTTTGTATCAGTTTACAGTGATGCCGTTTGGATTATCGAACGCCCCACAAACTATGTCCGAACTCATGGACAAAGTTATACCGGCAAATCTAAGAAACGAAATTTTCATTTATCTTGACAATCTACTTGTTGTATCCGATACTTTTGAAAGGCACCTGGCATTAGCAAAGCAGCTATCACTTGCCGGACTTACTATAAATGTCGAAAAATCGACGTTTTGTCTTAAAGAAGTAAAGTATCTCGGACATATAATTGGAAATGGTATTATCAAGACTGACCCTGAAAAGGTAGCAGCTATACGAGATTTTCCAGTCTCAAAGTCAGTAAAGCAAGTGCGAAGGTTCTTGGGCACTACAGGTTGGTACCACAAATTCATTAAGAGCTATGCCTCAATTGCTACTCCAATTACTGACACGTTAAGGCAGCGACGCGAGTTTATTTGGACAGACAAAGCACAGAAGGCGTTTGTAGACCTTAAACTGTGTATAACGCCTGTACTGCATAGTCCCAACTTATCACTGCCATTCGCTCTCCATTGTGATGCAAGCCATACTGGTGTAGGTGGATTATTGATGCAACACGATTGCAACGGAAATAATGTCCCCATTGCTTTCATGTCACGTAAGTTGAACCAGGCTCAGGGAAACTATTCTGTGACGGAAAAAGAATGCTTAGCCGCCATTATGTGTGTAAAGAAATTTAGAGCTTACATAGAAGGACAGGAATTCTCTATACACACGGATCATGCGTCCTTGAAGTGGCTCATGTCACAGTCACTTAAGCTTTCGCTTGGCCAGATGGGCTCTTAAATTACAAGGATTTACATTTAAAATGTACCACCGAAAAGGCAGCAAAAATGTGGTTCCTGATGCGCTGTCCCAAATTCATTGTGAGGACTTATCGTCAATCAATATCGATAACAACATCGACCTTAAGGATAAACATTTCAATTCTGATGAATATCAAGAACTAAGAAGAAAGATTCAAAGCCAACAGACTCTTATGCCTGACATTAAAATTATTGATAATGTTATTTATCGTCGTGTTGAGCATGCCTCTGGCGAGCAAGTCGCTGACGATGTGTGTTGGAAGATCTGTGTTCCCAAAGAACTAGTTCCAAAACTTTTAAAGCAAAATCATGATAGTTCAGTCGCTTCTCCTAGCGGTATCACTAAAACTCTTGAAAGAATCCGGCGTCATTACTTTTGGCCAAACCTAGTAAATGATATAAAATCGTATATTAACCAATGCGGCATTTGTAAGTGTACGAAGCATCCAAATCGTTCGTTACGACCACCATTACAGCAGAACAAAGATATGCAAAGATATTTTTAAAAGATTTTTGTCGATTTGTTGGGTCCATATCCTCGCAGCCAATCAGGCAATATAGGCATTTTTGTGGCTGTGAATCGCTCAATCATTGCGGCCATTAAAGCCTATGTAAATCCAAGGCAAAACAACTGGGATGAAAATCTTAGTCGAATATGTTGTGCTTTAAGATCCAGTGTTCATGCAGCTATTGGTAGCAACCCATATCGTGTTGCGTTTGGTCAACAAATAATCACTAGTGGTTCCACGTACCAGAACTTGCGGAATTTGCAAATGTTGGAAGACCGGTCCGTCACATTTAATAACGAAGTCTCATTTGACATTATACAGAAAACTGAAAAAAAAAAGGAATACAACAAAAGCAGCATTGGCGGAATGAAAAACTTTATAATTTACGTAGTCGTGAGGTTTCCTATAATATTGGACAAGAAGTATATAGAAGAAACTTTCAATTGAGTAACTTCGGTAAGTGCAAAATTTTAGTGCAAAATTGGCACCAGCCTTCGTAAAAGCTAGAATCAAAACCAAAGTCGGTCATAGCTATTACGAACTAGAAGATTTACAAGGCCGCCCAATTGGCAAATAACACGAAAAGGACATTAAACAATGATAACCTTATCCTACATTAATTAATGCTCTCCAAGCGTTTATCACTCTTTGATGTTTTCAACACCACAAAGTGTCATGATGGCGGAAGGGCGTGTAATGATTCGCTTGTCGAGCTTATAAATTTTGATTTCTCCTAAAAAGTTTCGCATAAAGCGCCATCTATGAGCAATAGTGTTGAGCTTCCAAAAAAAAAAACAAAAAAAAAACATAAAATAAACAAAAACTCAAAATTGTTGAAATAAAGGATAAAGCGAATTTTTGGCAAAACGTATCTTCATAAGTTCTTTTGACCGCGGATAAATTCTTTTCATCTCCAAGCCGTTGAGCGAACAAGTGGTGCGCGTTGCAAACGTCAAAAAACTAAATAAATTTAAAGGTTGGAACTTGCCGTACAGTGTGATAAAATAATTAGTGCATAAAGGAGAAAATCCTACAACTACTGTAAGTTAAAATACTTAATTATTTTTGTTGCACAAAAGCCGTTTCCAACTAGAAAATTGTTTTTAGAAATTTCGCTGCAGCAAGCTGCTGCACATAACGCTTCTTATAACAGTGCCTATTCTGAAATTTATTAAAGGTAAATGAATTAACAACCATTCAAAAATAGACACCAATTTAAATAAATGGGGTTTTTTAGAATGGGCACTTAATATGACCACCAAGTGTGTTGAATTTTCATAGTATTAATAAGGTTGGATACGTTGGATTTGTAGTTCATGAAATATTGAATTAATTGGAGGATAAAATTGACAACTTTATAAATATAGTGCCTTTGTCACGCCCATGTTCACGGTGGAGATGTCGGTGCCAAGTTATTTGCCCAAATTGGTTAGTTAATGGGCTTGAGAGAGTCTCTCTCTTAAAACTCTCCCTTGGCTCACATATTAACATACGATCATACACACCAACTTATGTATGCCGTTCTAATGAGAATATGTAAAGGGACATCGAGCGCATCTCATTAATATTCCTAAACCGAACTTAAACGGATGAACATTGTCAACTTTTGCGGATCTTCTGCTGCATTCCAAGCGTATCAGTTTTACACAACTACAACATGGAGTCAACTTTAATAATTATAAAAGTAGTAAGGAATTAGAGCAATTTTCTCTTTTTTTTTCTTTATATACGAAAGTGAATAATGGAAAGTTAACCTGAGGGTAAAGTTCACTATTCATAGTGCATTACATGACCTAGACTTTATATTTCTAGTAAATATAAAACGACGGAAAATGCTCATACGTGTGTGCGCTCGGCAAAGTAAATGAGTAAAAGTTAGATTAAATGTAATTTAAAAAGAATTTTTTGTTTGTTAGGAAATCCTAAAATTAAAGTTACCCTACAATGTAAGTGAAAGAAACAAAAAAAAAAAAGAAGGAAATTGTGACGGTTCTGTGTAATTAACGTAATTAATTAATAAGTACCCTTTATTTAGAATGGCAGCCGGAATGAAAAACACACAAAAATTTGTCTCAGCGTATGGCTTATGCTTACAGCGAGCTTTCGCACGTGGCTTGTGATAACTGCTCTCTCCCATGATAATTACCCACAGCGAGCTTTCGCACGAGGTTTGCACTCTCTCTTGATAACTAATTACAGCGACACACACACACACACACCAACACCAGGAAGTACTTCCAGCGTGGGATGATGTATGTAAGTTACTCTCTTTCTTTTATTATGAGTCGCGCTTAGATAAAGAACCATGCGTGCATAATGTGAGTGCATAACCTTTCCAAAGCTACTCGTTAAACTTGAACAACTGTACACAAGTCTCTTACTAATAGCAGCCACACTGCTAATCAACTATATATATTCATTTAATTATTTTTGTTTGTTTTTTAAAAAACGCAAGGCGACCATGCACTGAATTCATAATTTTCATATAAAATACCTAATTATAATAAATAGCCACTAAACAAATATATATAATATAATATTCTAATATATATATTTAAAAATATGAAATTTATAAGCCTTTCTAATGTTAATATTTAATTAATATTTATGTATTGAAGTCGTTGTTCTGGGGATGACATGCAGTTCCTGATGGAGGTAGGATAGCGGCCGTAGGGCGTCCCAAGTGATCCTGATGTATATAACGGCCCGCAGGATCATGGCAGGGTGGGCGAGCGCGCCAAAAAGGTACCACCACAATAGAAAAATAATTAAAAGGGATGACCTGATAACTTGAGTAATTTGATATTCCTATTACTTTTGATCATTTCTTTTTTCTTATGTCCATGGTCTGTCTTCGTATGTCTTTCTTTATGTAATAATATAGAACGTGAAAAAATAAATATATATAACTAATAACTAGGAAGCCATTTTAATATGTCGGTTTACAAATAATAACCCACGCCGATGGCCGGCGAGCTTCGGCCCGAGCAAGAGCGTACTCCGAACGTATAAATAGCCCATCGGCTCCACGTTGTTCATTACAGATAATTATAATTAGTTATAATTATATTTTGGCGCCCAACGTATGGGGCCTGTTTCAGTTAAAAATATTAGTGTTTAATAAGCTAACAGGAGGTTAATCGAAAGGCCATCGGTTAGGCATCCGATCTACAGTAGTATTGAAAGAAGGAAATAAACCATACCAATGTTTTGCAGCTGTATAGGCTCACAAATTTCGAAGTCAACTACTTTTGATGTAGCAGTTATCTGATTACACAAATGACTTCATATCCCCATACATTCATATTGGCTGGTACTTCTTCTTCTGAGACTATAGTCTCGCCTGGAACAATAACTGCCATATTTGCAGACGAAAATGGGATCATTGAATCAATTACACTGTTCTTTTACCTCTATCCTATCTTATCACCTAATGTAACCAGCAAACCGTCATGTGCCAAGTGCAATGCTTCAAAAAACGAAGTGTCGCGTGGTTTAATGGACACTGGCGCTTCTATCAGTTGCATAGGCGGTAATTTTGCACAAGAACTAGTAGACAGTCATACCAGATTCAAGGGAATGAATTCCAATGTTAGTAAGGCAGATGACCATAAACAACGAATTATTGGTAAGATTACGACGCTAGTTAGTTTCCGCGGTGAGACTAAGCCATTGTGTATTTATATAGTACCATCTTTGTCTCAAAACTTATATCTCGGCATAGATATTTGGCGTAGTTTTAATTTATTACCCTTGTATGTTATGAATAAAGAACAATCGCAGTCTGTTATGAGCCTACAAGTTGAAGATACCACACAGATAATCCTTTCAGATTTGCAGAAAAAGGAATTAATAGAAACAGTTCGTATATTTCCTTGCTGGTTGATGCATAATATTGAAGTTAACGATATACAGCCAATTAAACAGCGCCATTATGCTGTATCTCCCGCGAATTGAAAAACTGATGTACGGGGAGCTTGACAGAATGCTGGCGCTTGGTGTAATTCAAGAGTCGGATATCCCTTGGTCATCGCCGGTCGTCTTAGTACAAAAACCAGGCAAAGTGCGTTTATATTAGATGGGATCTTGAGTCGAATTCCAAAGGCTGAATATATAACGAGCAT
This sequence comes from Drosophila anomalipes, assembly GCA_035041615.1. NCBI lineage: Eukaryota > Metazoa > Arthropoda > Insecta > Diptera > Drosophilidae > Drosophila > Drosophila anomalipes. Next base: position 11,988 of record JAWNKZ010000034.1, read on the forward strand.
TGATTTAAAAGATGCATATTGGCAGATTCCGCACACTGCTAAGGATAGGGAAAAAACAGCCTTTACAGTCCCGGGAAGGCCTTTGTATCAGTTTACAGTGATGCCGTTTGGATTATCGAACGCCCCACAAACTATGTCCGAACTCATGGACAAAGTTACACCGGCAAATCTAAGAAACGAAATTTTCATTTATCTTGACAATCTACTTGTTGTATCCGATACTTTTGAAAGGCACCTGGCATTAGCAAAGCAGCTATCACTTGCCGGACTTACTATAAATGTCGAAAAATCGAGGTTTTGTCTTAAAGAAGTAAAGTATCTCGGACATATAATTGGAAATGGTATTATCAAGACTGACCCTGAAAAGGTAGCAGCTATACGAGATTTTCCAGTCCCAAAGTCAGTAAAGCAAGTGCGAAGGTTCTTGGGCACTACAGGTTGGTACCACAAATTCATTAAGAGCTATGCCTCAATTGCTACTCCAATTACTGACACGTTAAGGCAGCGACGCAAGTTTATTTGGACAGACAAAGCACAGAAGGCGCTTGTAGACCTGAAACTGTGTATAACGCCTGTACTGCATAGTCCCAACTTATCACTGCCATTCGTTATCCATTGTGATGCAAGCCATACTGGTGTAGGTGGATTATTGATGCAACACGATTGCAACGGAAATAATGTCCCCATTGCTTTCATGTCACGTAAGTTGAACCAGGCTCAGGGAAACTATTCTGTGACGGAAAAAGAATGCTTAGCCGCCATTATGTGTGTAAAGAAATTTAGAGCTTACATAGAAGGACAGGAATTCTCTATACACACGGATCATGCGTCCTTGAAGTGGCTCATGTCACAGTCTGACTTAAGCTTTCGCTTGGCCAGATGGGCTCTTAAATTACAAGGATTTACATTTAAAATGTACCACCGAAAAGGCAGCAAAAATGTGGTTCCTGATGCGCTGTCCCAAATTCATTGTGAGGACTTATCGTCAATCAATATCGATAACAACATCGACCTTAAGGATAAACATTTCAATTCTGATGAATATCAAGAACCAAGACGAAAGATTCAAAGCCAACAGACTCTTATGCCTGACATTAAAATTATTGATAATGTTATTTATCGTCGTGTTGAGCATGCCTCTGGCGAGCAAGTCGCTGACGATGTGTGTTGGAAGATCTGTGTTCCCAAAGAACTAGTTCCAAAACTTTTAAAGCAAAATCATGTTAGTTCAGTCGCTTCTTCTAGCGGTATCAATAAAACTCTTGAAAGAATCCGGCTTCATTACTTTTGGCCAAACCTAGTAAATGATATAAAATCGTATATTAACCAATGCGGCATTTGTAAGTGTACGAAGCACCCAAATCGTTCGTTACGACCACCATTACAGCAGAACAAAGATAAGCAAAGAAGTTTTCAAAAGATTTTGGTCGATTTGTTGGGTCCATATCCTCGCAGCCAATCAGGCAATATAGGCATTTTTGTGGCTGTGAATCGCTCAATCATTGCGGCCATTAAAGCCTATGTAAATCCAAGGCAAAACAACTGGGATGAAAATCTTAGTCGAATATGTTGTGCTTTAAGATCCAATGTTCATGCAGCTATTGGTAGCAACCCATATCGTGTTGCGTTTGGTCAACAAATGATCACTAGTGGTTCCACGTACCAGAACTTGCGGAATTTGCAAATGTTGGAAGACCGGTCCGTCACATTTAATAACGAAGACTCATTTGACATTATACGGAAAACTGAAAAAAAAAAGGAATACAACAAAAGCAGCATTGGCGGAATGAAAAACTTTATAATTTACGTAGTCGTGAGGTTTCCTATAATATTGGACAAGAAGTATATAGAAGAAACTTTCAATTGAGTAACTTCGGTATGTGCAAAATTTTAGTGCAAAATTGGTACCAGCCTTCGTAAAAGCTAGAATCAAAACCAAAGTCGGTCATAGCTATTACGAACTAGAAGATTTACAAGGCCGCCCAATTGGCAAATATCACGCACAGGACATTAAACAATGATAACCTTATCTACATTAATTTATGCTCTCCAAGCGTTTATCACTCTTTGATGTTTTCAACACCAAAGTGTCATGTTGGCGGAAGGGTGTGTAATGATTCGCTTGTCGAGCTTGTAAATTTTGGTTTCTCCTAAAAAGTTTCGCATGTAGCGCCATCTATGCGGCATAGTGTTGCGCTTCAAAAAAAAAAAAAAAAACAATTCCAAAAGAAACAATAATAAAGGAAACTCAAAATTGTTGAAATAAAGGGTAAAGCGAATTTTTGGCAAAACGTATCTTAATACGTTCTTTTGACCGCGGATAAATTCTTTTCATCTCCAAGCCTTTGAGCGAACAAGTGGTGCGCGTTGCAAACGTCAAAAAACTAAATAAATTTAAAGGTTGGAACTTGCCGTACAGTGTGATAAAATAATTAGTGCATAAAGGAGAAAATCCTACAACTACTGTAAGTTAAAATACTTAATTATTTTTGTTGCACAAAAGCCGTTTCCAACTAGAAAATTGTTTTTAGAAATTTCGCTGCAGCAAGCTGCTGCACATAACGCTTCTTATAACAGTGCCTATTCTGAAATTTATTAAAGGTAAATGAATTAACAACCATTCAAAAATAGACACCAATTTAAATAAATGGGGTTTTTTAGAATGGGCACTTAATATGACCACCAAGTGTGTTGAATTTTCACAGTATTAATAAGGTTGGATACGTTGGATTTGTAGTTCATGAAATATTGGATTAATTGGAGGATCAAATTGACAACTTTATAAATATAGTGCCTTTGTCACGCCCATGTTCATGGTGGAGATGTCCGTGCTAAGTTATTTGCACAAATTGGTTAGTTAATGGGCTTAAGAGAGTCTCTCTCTTAAAACTCTCCCTTGGCTCACATATTAACATACGATCATACACACCAACTTATGTATGCCGTTCTAATGAGAATATGTAAAGGGGCATCGAGCGCATCTCATTAATATTCCTAAACCGAACTTAAACGGATGAACATTGTCAACTTTTGCGGATCTTCTGCTGCATTCCAAGCGTCTCAGTTTTACACAACTACAACATGGAGTCAACTTTAATAATTATAAAAGTAGTAAGGAATTAGAGCAATTTTCTCTTTTTTTTTTCTTTATATACGAAAGTGAATAATGAAAAGTTAACCTGAGGGTAAAGTTCACTATTCATAGTGTATTACATGACCTAGACTTTATATTTCTAGTAAATATAAAACGACGGAAAAAGCTCATACGTGTGTACGCTCGGCAAAGTAAATGAGTAAAAGTTAGATTAAATGTAATTTAAAAAGAATTTTTTGTTTGTTAGGAAATCCTAAAATTAAAGTTACCCTACAATGTAAGTGAAAGAAACAAAAAAAAAAGAAGGAAATTGTGACGGTTCTGTGTAATTAACGTAATTAATTAATAAGTACCCTTTATTTAGAATGGCAGCCGGAATGAAAAACACACAAAAATTTGTCTTAGCGTATGGCTTATGCTTACAGCGAGCTTTCGCACGTGGCTTGTGATAACTGCTCTCTCCCATGATAATTACCCACAGCGAGCTTTCGCACGAGGTTTGCACTCTCTCTTGATAACTAATTACAGCGACACACACACACACACACCAACACCAGGAAGTACTTCCAGCGTGGGATGATGTATGTAAGTTACTCTCTTTCTTTTATTATGAGTCGCGCTTAGATAAAGAACCATGCGTGCATAATGTGAGTACATAACCTTTCCAAAGCTACTCGTTAAACTTGAGCAACTGTACACAAGTCTCTTACTAATAGCAGCCACACTGCTAATCAACTATATATATTCATTTAATTATTTTTGTTTGTTTTTTAAAAAACGCAAGGCGACCATGCACTGAATGCATAATTTTCATATAAAATACCTAATTATAATAAATAGCCACCAAACAAATATATATAATATAATATTCTAATACATATAATATTCTAATGGTACTAACCAATCATTCATTTAAAAATATGAAATTTATAAGCCTTTCTAATGTTAATATTTAATTAATATTTATGTATTGAAGTCGTTGTTCTGGGGATGACATGCAGTTCCTGATGGAGGTAGGATGGTGGCCGTAGGGCATCCCAAGTGATCCTGATGTATATAACGGCCCGCAGGATCATGGCAGGGTGGGCGAGCGCGCCAAAAAGGTAGCACCACAATAGAAAAAAAACTAAAAGGGATGACCTGATAACTCGAGTAATTTGATACTCCTATTACTTTTGATCATTTCTTTTTTCTTATGTCCATGGTCTGTCTTCGTTTGTCTTTCTTTATGTAATAATATAGAACGTGAAAAAATAAATATATATAACTAATAACTAGGAAGCCATTTTAATATGTCGGTTTACAAATAATAACCCACCCCGATTGCCGGCGAGCTTCGGCCCGAGCAAGAGCGTACTCCGAACGTATAAATAGCCCATCGGCTCCACGTTGTTCATTACAGATAATTATAATTAGTTATAATTATATTTTGGCGCCCAACGTATGGGGCCTGTTTCAGTTAAAAATATTAGTGTTTAATAAGCTAACAGGAGGTTAATCGAAAGGCCATCGGTTAGGCATCCGATCCACAGTAGTATTGAAAGAAGAAAATAAACCATACCAATGTTTTGCAGCTGTATAGGCTCACAAATTTCGAAGTCAACTACTTTTGATGTAGCAGTTATCTGATTACACAAATGACTTCATATCCCCATACATTCGTCTTTGTTTTGATAATAGAGATGTATTGTATAAAATATTGATAATGACCGTCTCAGTAAACAAAACAATATTGCGCTCGTGTGAGTTCTATAACAATAACAATTTCAGAATAATTGTGTTGCCAGACTAGCAATACATAAACGCAAATTTCTTCTAGTGGTGCTACGATTAGTGTAAAACTTTCGGTGGACGCGGATTCGTGGATGATTAAACTACGATCCGCCGCCGAGTAGAAACATTAAAAGTAGATACTCCCTACGTGTCTGTGGACATACCTACAAATTAAAATATTAATATTGGGTTAATATTGCGGATCACATTCTATTTTCTTAGTAATTGAGCATTTGATTCTATTCTGGATGCGACAGTCTATTGCCGAAAGAGTATAGTTCATATTGGCTGGTACTTCTTCTTCTGAAACTATAGTCTCGCCTGGAACAATAACTGCCATATTTGCAGACGAAAATGGGATCATTGAATCAATTACACTGTTCTTTTATCTCTATCCTATCTTATCACCTAATGTAACCAGCAAACCGTCATGTACCAAGTGCAATGCTTCAAAAAACGAAGTGTCGCGTGCACCGTCGACCAGTGCACGCATGCCATTAGGTTTAATGGACACTGGCGCTTCTATCAGTTGCATAGGCGGTAGTTTTGCACAAGAACTAGTAGACAGTCATACCAGATTCAAGGGAATGAATTCCAATGTTAGTAAGGCAGATGACCATAAACAACGAATTATTGGTAAGATTACGACGCTAGTTAGTTTCCGCGGTGAGACTAAGCCATTGTGTATTTATATAGTACCATCTTTGTCTCAAAACTTATATCTCGGCATAGATATTTGGCGTAGTTTTAATTTATTACCCTTGTATGTTATGAATAAAGAACAATCGCAGTCTGTTATGAGCCTACAAGTTGAAGATACCACACAGATAATCCTTTCAGATTTGCAGAAAAAGGAATTAATAGAAACAGTTCGTATATTTCCTTGCTGGTTGATGCATAATATTGAAGTTAACGATATACAGCCAATTATACAGCGCCATTATGCTGTATCTCCCGCGAATTGAAAAACTGATGTACGAGGAGCTTGACAGAATGCTGGCGCTTGGTGTAATTCAAGAGTCGGATATCCCTTGGTCATCGCCGGTCGTCTTAGTACAAAAACCAGGCAAAGTGCGTTTATATTAGATGGGATCTTGAGTCGAATTCCAAAGGCTGAATATATAACGAGCATTGATTTAAAAGATGCATATTGGCAGATTCCGCACACTGCTAACGATAGGGAAAAACAGCCTTTACAGTCCCGGGAAGGCCTTTGTATCAGTTTACAGTGATGCCGTTTGGATTATCGAACGCCCCACAAACTATGTCCGAACTCATGGACAAAGTTATACCGGCAAATCTAAGAAACGAAATTTTCATTTATCTTGACAATCTACTTGTTGTATCCGATACTTTTGAAAGGCACCTGGCATTAGCAAAGCAGCTATCACTTGCCGGACTTACTATAAATGTCGAAAAATCGAGGTTTTGTCTTAAAGAAGTAAAGTATCTCGGACATATAATTGGAAATGGTATTATCAAGACTGACCCTGAAAAGGTAGCAGCTATACGAGATTTTCCAGTCCCAAAGTCAGTAAAGCAAGTGCGAAGGTTCTTGGGCACTACAGGTTGGTACCACAAATTCATTAAGAGCTATGCCTCAATTGCTACTCCAATTACTGACACGTTAAGGCAGCGACGTAAGATTATTTGGATAGACAAAGCACAGAAGGCGTTTGTAGACCTGAAAGACAAACTGTGTACAGCGCCTGTACTGCATAGCCCCAACTTATCACTGCCATTCGCTATCCATTGTGATGCAAGCCATACTGGTGTAGGTGGATTATTGATGCAACACGATTGCAACGGAAATAATGTCCCCATTGCTTTCATGTCACGTAAGTTGAACCAGGCTCAGGGAAACTATTCTGTGACGGAAAAAGAATGCTTAGCCGCCATTATGTGTGTAAAGAAATTTAGAGCTTACATAGAAGGACAGGAATTCTCTATACACACGGATCATGCGTCCTTGAAGTGGCTCATGTCACAGTCTGACTTAAGCTTTCGCTTGGCCAGATGGGCTCTTAAATTACAAGGATTTACATTTAAAATGTACCTCCGAAAAGGCAGCAAAAATGTGGTTCCTGATGCGCTGTCCCGAATTCATTGTGAGGACTTATCGTCAATCAATATCGATAACAACATCGACCTTAAGGATAAACATTTCAATTCTGATGAATATCAAGAACTAAGAAGAACGATTCAAAGCCAACAGACTCTTATGCCTGAAATTAAAATTATTGATAATGTTATTTATCGTCGTGTTGAGCATGCCACTGGCGAGCAAGTCGCTGATGATGTGTGTTGGAAGATCTGTGTTCCCAAAGAACTAGTTCCAAAACTTTTAAAGCAAAATCATGATAGTTCAGTCGCTTCTCCTAGCAGTATCACTAAAACTCATGAAAGAATCCGGCGTCATTACTTTTGGCCAAACCTAGTAAATGATGTAAAATCGTATATTAACCAATGCGACATTTGTAAGTGTACGAAGCATCCAAATCGTTCGTTACGACCACCATTACAGCAGAACAAAGATATGCAAAGAAGTTTTTAAAAGATTTTTGTCGATTTGTTGGGTCCATATCCTCGCAGCCAATCAGGCAATATAGGCATTTTTGTGGCTGTGAATCGCTCAATCATTGCGGCCATTAAAGCCTATGTAAATCCAAGGCAAAACAACTGGGATGAAAATCTTAGTCGAATATGTTGTGCTTTAAGATCCAATGTTCATGCAGCTATTGGTAGCAACCCATATCGTGTTGCGTTTGGTCAACAAATGATCACTAGTGGTTCCACGTACCAGAACTTGCGGAATTTGCAAATGTTGGAAGACCGGTCCGTCACATTTAATAACGAAGACTCATTTGACATTATACGGAAAACTGAAAAAAAAGGAATACAACAAAAGCAGCATTGGCGGAATGAAAAACTTTATAATTTACGTAGTCGTGAGGTTTCCTATAATATTGGACAAGAAGTATATAGAAGAAACTTTCAATTGAATAACTTCGCTAAAGGTTTTAGTGCAAAATTGGTGTGTAATGATTCGCTTGTCGAGCTTGTAAATTTTGGTTTCTCCTAAAAAGTTTCGCATGTAGCGCCATCTATGAGGCATAGTGTTGCGCTTCAAAAAAAAAAAAAAAAACAATTCCAAAAGAAACAATAATAAAGGAAACTCAAAATTGTTGAAATAAAGGGTAAAGCGAATTTTTGGCAAAACGTATCTTAATACGTTCTTTTGACCGCGGATAAATTCTTTTCATCTCCAAGCCGTTGAGCGAACAAGTGGTGCGCGTTGCAAACGTCAAAAAACTAAATAAATTTAAAGGTTGGAACTTGCCGTACAGTGTGATAAAATAATTAGTGCATAAAGGAGAAAATCCTACAACTACTGTAAGTTAAAATACTTAATTATTTTTGTTGCACAAAAGCCGTTTCCAACTAGAAAATTGTTTTTAGAAATTTGGCTGCAGCAAGCTGCTGCACATAACGCTTCTTATAACAGTGCCTATTCTGAAATTTATTAAAGGTAAATGAATTAACAACCATTCAAAAATAGACACCAATTTAAATAAATGGGGTTTTTTAGAATGGGCACTTAATATGACCACCAAGTGTGTTGAATTTTCACAGTATTAATAAGGTTGGATACGTTGGATTTGTAGTTCATGAAATATTGGATTAATTGTAGGATCAAATTGACAACTTTATAAATATAGTGCCTTTGTCACGCCCATGTTCACGGTGGAGATGTCGGTGCTAAGTTATTCGCCCAAATTGGTTAGTTAATGGTCTTAAGAGAGTCTCTCTCTTAAAACTCTCCCTTGGCGCACATATTAACATACGATCATACACACCAACTTATGTATGCCGTTCTAATGAGAATATGTAAAGGGGCATCGAGCGCATCTCATTAATATTCCTAAACCGAACGTAAACGGTAAACATTGTCAACTTTTGCGGATCTTCTGCTGCATTCCAAGCGTATCAGTTTTACACAACTATAACATGGGGTCAATTTTAATAATTATAAATGTAGTAAGGAATTAGAGCAATTTTCTCTTTTTTTTCTTTATATACGAAAGTGAATAATGGAAAGTTAACCTGAGGGTAAAGTTCAATATTCATAGTGTATTACATGACCTAGACTTTATATTTCTAGTAAATATAAAACGACGGAAAAAGCTCATACGTGTGTGCGCTCGGCAAAGTAAATAAGTAAAAGTTAGATTAAATGTAATTTAAAAAGAATTTTTTGTTTATTAGGAAATCCTAAAATTAAAGTTACCCTACAATGTAAGTGAAAGAAACAAAAAAAAAAAGAAGGAAGTTGTGACGGTTCTGTGTAATTAACGTAATTAATTAATAAGTACCCTTTATTTAGAATGGCAGCCGGAATGAAAAACACACAAAAATTTGTCTCAGCGTATGGCTTATGCTTACAGCGAGCTTTCGCACGTGGCTTGTGATAACTGCTCTCTCCCATGATAATTACCCACAGCAAGCTTTCGCACGAGGTTTGCACTCTCTCTTGATAACTAATTACAGCGACACACACACACCAACACCAGGAAGTACTTCCAGCGTGGGATGATGTATGTAAGTTACTCTCTTTCTTTTATTATGAGTCGCGCTTAGATAAAGAACCATGCGTGCATAATGTGAGTACATAACCTTTCCAAAGCTACTCGTTAAACTTGCGCAACTGTACACAAGTCTCTTACAATAGCAGCCACACTGCTAATCAACTATATATATTCATTTAATTATTTTTGTTTGTTTTTTAAAAAACGCAAGGCGACCATGCACTGAATTCATAATTTTCATATAAAATACCTAATTATAATATATAGCCACTAAACAAATATATATAATATAATATTCTAATATATATAATATTCTAATGGTATTAACCAATCATTCATTTAAAAATATGAAATTTATAAGCCTTTCTAATGTTAACATTTAATTAATATTTATGTATTGAAGTCGTTGTTCTGGGGATGACATGCAGTTCCTGATGGAGGTAGGATAGCGGCCGTAGGGCATCCCAAGTGATCCTGATGTATATAACGGCCCGCAGGATCATGGCAGGGTGGGCGAGCGCGCCAAAAAGGTAGCACCACAATAGAAAAGAAACTAAAAGGGATGACCTGATAACTCGAGTAATTTGATACTCCTATTACTTTTGATCATTTCTTTTTTCTTATGTCCATGGTCTGTCTTCGTTTGTCTTTCTTTATGTAATAATATAGAACGTGAAAAAATAAATATATATAACTAATAACTAGGAAGCCATTTTAATATGTCGGTTTACAAATACTAACCCACCCCGATTGCCGGCGAGCTTCGGCCCGAGCAAGAGCGTACTCCGAACGTATAAATAGCCCATCGGCTCCACGTTGTTCATTACAGATAATTATAATTAGTTATAATTATATTTTGGCGCCCAACGTATGGGGCCTGTTTCAGTTAAAAATATTAGTGTTTAATAAGCTAACAGGAGGTTAATCGAAAGGCCATCGGTTAGGCATCCGATCCACAGTAGTATTGAAAGAAGAAAATAAACCATACCAATGTTTTGCAGCTGTATAGGCTCACAAATTTCGAAGTCAACTACTTTTGATGTAGCAGTTATCTGATTACACAAATGACTTCATATCCCCATACATTCGTCTTTGTTTTGATAATAGAAATGTATTGTATAAAATATTGATAATGACCGTCTCAGTAAACAAAACAATATTGCGCTCGTGTGAGTTCTATAACAATAACAATTTCAGAATAATTGTGTTGGCAGACTAGCAATACATAAACGCAAATTTCTTCTAGTGGTGCTACGATTAGTGTAAAACTTTCGGTGGACGCGGATTCGTGGATGATTAAACTACGATCCGCCGCCGAGTAGAAACATTAAAAGTAGATACTCCCTACGTGTCTGTGGACATACCTACAAATTAAAATATTAATATTGGGTTAATATTGCGGATCACATTCTATTTTCTTAGTAATTGAGCATTTGATTCTATTCTGGATGCGACAGTCTATTGCCGAAAGAGTATAGTTCATATTGGCTGGTACTTCTTCTTCTGAAACTATAGTCTCGCCTGGAACAATAACTGCCATATTTGCAGACGAAAATGGGATCATTGAATTCTTTTACCTCTATCCTATCTTATCACCTAATGTAACCAGCAAACCGTCATGTACCAAGTGCAATGCTTCAAAAAACGAAGTGTCGCGTGCACCGTCGACCAGTGCACGCATGCCATTAGGTTTAATGGACACTGGCGCTTCTATCAGTTGCATAGGCGGTAGTTTTGCACAAGAACTAGTAGACAGTCATACCAGATTCAAGGGAATGAATTCCAATGTTAGTAAGGCAGATGACTATAAACAACGAATTATTGGTAAGATTACTACGCTAGTTAGTTTCCGCGGTGAGACTAAGCCATTGTGTATTTATATAATACCATCTTTGTCTCAAAACTTATATCTCGGCATAGATATTTGGCGTAGTTTTAATTTATTACCCTTGTATGTTATGAATAAAGAACAATCGCAGTCTGTTATGAGCCTACAAGTTGAAGATACCACACAGATAATCCTTTCAGATTTGCAGAAAAAGGAATTAATAGAAACAGTTCGTATATTTCCTTGCTGGTTGATGCATAATATTGAAGTTAACGATATACAGCCAATTAAACAGCGCCATTATGCTGTATCTCCCGCGAATTGAAAAACTGATGTACGGGGAGCTTGACAGAATGCTGGCGCTTGGTGTAATTCAAGAGTCGGATATCCCTTGGTCATCGCCGGTCGTCTTAGTACAAAAACCAGGCAAAGTGCGTTTATATTAGATGGGATCTTGAGTCGAATTCCAAAGGCTGAATATATAACGAGCATTGATTTAAAAGATGCATATTGGCAGATTCCGCACACTGCTAAGGATAGGGAAAAAACAGCCTTTACAGTCCCGGGAAGGCCTTTGTATCAGTTTACAGTGATGCCGTTTGGATTATCGAACGCCCCACAAACTATGTCCGAACTCATGGACAAAGTTACACCGGCAAATCTAAGAAACGAAATTTTCATTTATCTTGACAATCTACTTGTTGTATCCGATACTTTTGAAAGGCACCTGGCATTAGCAAAGCAGCTATCACTTGCCGGACTTACTATAAATGTCGAAAAATCGAGGTTTTGTCTTAAAGAAGTAAAGTATCTCGGACATATAATTGGAAATGGTATTATCAAGACTGACCCTGAAAAGGTAGCAGCTATACGAGATTTTCCAGTCCCAAAGTCAGTAAAGCAAGTGCGAAGGTTCTTGGGCACTACAGGTTGGTACCACAAATTCATTAAGAGCTATGCCTCAATTGCTACTCCAATTACTGACACGTTAAGGCAGCGACGCAAGTTTATTTGGACAGACAAAGCACAGAAGGCCTGAAAGACAAACTGTGTACAGCGCCTGTACTGCATAGCCCCAACTTATCACTGCCATTCGCTATCCATTGTGATGCAAGCCATACTGGTGTCGGTGGATTATTGATGCAACACGATTGCAACGGAAATAATGTCCCCATTGCTTTCATGTCACGTAAATTGAACCAGGCTCAGGGAAACTATTCTGTGACGGAAAAAGAATGCTTAGCCGCCATTATGTGTGTAAAGAAATTTAGAGCTTACATAGAAGGACAGGAATTCTCTATACACACGGATCATGCGTCCTTGAAGTGGCTCATGTCACAGTCTGACTTAAGCTTTCGCTTGGCCAGATGGGCTCTTAAATTACAAGGATTTATGTTTAAAATTTACCACCGAAAAGGTAGCAAAAATGTGGCTCCTGATGCGCTGTCCCGAATTCATTGTGAGGACTTATCGTCAATCAATATCGATAACAACATCGACCTTAAGGATAAACATTTCAATTCTGATGAATATCAAGAACTAAGAAGAAAGATTCAAAGCCAACAGACTCTTATGCCTGAAACTAAAATTATTGATAATGTTATTTATCGTCGTGTTGAGCATGCCACTGGCGAGCAAGTCGCTGATGATGTGTGTTGGAAGATCTGTGTTCCCAAAGAACTAGTTCCAAAACTTTTAAAGCAAAATCATGATAGTTCAGTCGCTTCTCCTAGCGGTATCACTAAAACTCATGAAAGAATCAGGCGTCATTACTTTTGGCCAAACCTAGTAAATGATGTAAAATCGTATATTAACCAATGCGACATTTGTAAGTGTACGAAGCATCCAAATCGTTCGTTACGACCACCATTACAGCAGAACAAAGATATGCAAAGAAGTTTTCAAAAGATTTTTGTCGATTTGTTGGGTCCATATCCTCGCAGCCAATCAGGCAATATAGGCATTTTTGTGGCCGTGAATCGCTCAATCACTGCGGCCATTAAAGCCTATGTAAATCCAAGGCAAAGCAACTGGGATGAAAATCTTAGTCGAATATGTTGTGCTTTAAGATCCAATGTTCATGCAGCTATTGGTAGCAACCCATATCGTGTTGCGTTTGGTCAACAAATGATCACTAGTGGTTCCACGTACCAGAACTTGCGGAATTTGCAAATGTTGGAAGACCGGTCCGTCACATTTAATAACGAAGACTCATTTGACATTATACGGAAAACTGAAAAAAAAAGGAATACAACAAAAGCAGCATTGGCGGAATGAAAAACTTTATAATTTACGTAGTCGTGAGGTTTCCTATAATATTGGACAAGAAGTATATAGAAGAAACTTTCAATTGAGTAACTTCGCTAAAGGTTTTAGTGCAAAATTGGTACCAGCCTTCGTAAAAGCTAGAATCAAAACCAAAGTCAGTCATAGCTATTACGAACTAGAAGATTTACAAGGCCGCCCAATTGGCAAATATCACGCAAAGGACATTGAACAATGATAACCTTATCTACATTAATTTATGCTCTCCAAGCGTTTATCACTCTTTGATGTTTTCAACACCAAAGTGTCATGTTGGCGGAAGGGTGTGTAATGATTCGCTTGTCGAGCTTGTAAATTTTGGTTTCTCCTAAAAAGTTTCGCATGTAGCGCCATCTATTAGGCATAGTGTTGCGCTTCAAAAAAAAAAAAAAAAACAATTCCAAAAGAAACAATAATAAAGGAAACTCAAAATTGTTGAAATAAAGGGTAAAGCGAATTTTTGGCAAAACGTATCTTAATACGTTCTTTTGACCGCGGATAAATTCTTTTCATCTCCAAGCCGTTGAGCGAACAAGTGGTGCGCGTTGCAAACGTCAAAAAACTAAATAAATTTAAAGGTTGGAACTTGCCGTACAGTGTGATAAAATAATTAGTGCATAAAGGAGAAAATCCTACAACTACTGTAAGTTAAAATACTTAATTATTTTTGTTGCACAAAAGCCGTTTCCAACTAGAAAATTGTTTTTAGAAATTTGGCTGCAGCAAGTTGCTGCACATAACGCTTCTTATAACAGTGCCTATTCTGAAATTTATTAAAGGTAAATGAATTAACAACCATTCAAAAATAGACACCAATTTAAATAAATGGGGTTTTTTAGAATGGGCACTTAATATGACCGCCAAGTGTGTTGAATTTTCACAGTATTAATAAGGTTGGATACGTTGGATTTGTAGTTCATGAAATATTGGATTAATTGGAGGATCAAATTGACAACTTTATAAATATAGTGCCTTTGTCACGCCCATGTTCACGGTGGAGATGTCGGTGCTAAGTTATTCGCCCAAATTGGTTAGTTAATGGTCTTAAGAGAGTCTCTCTCTTAAAACTCTCCCTTGGCGCACATATTAACATACGATCATACACACCAACTTATGTATGCCGTTCTAATGAGAATATGTAAAGGGGCATCGAGCGCATCTCATTACTATTCCTAAACCGAACTTAAACGGATGAACATTGTCAACTTTTGCGGATCTTCTGCTGCATTCCAAGCGTATCAGTTTTACACAACTATAACATGGGGTCAATTTTAATAATTATAAATGTAGTAAGGAATTAGAGCAATTTTCTCTTTTTTTTCTTTATATACGAAAGTGAATAATGGAAAGTTAACCTGAGGGTAAAGTTCAATATTCATAGTGTATTACATGACCTAGACTTTATATTTCTAGTAAATATAAAACGACGGAAAAAGCTCATACGTGTGTGCGCTCGGCAAAGTAAATAAGTAAAAGTTAGATTAAATGTAATTTAAAAAGAATTTTTTGTTTATTAGGAAATCCTAAAATTAAAGTTACCCTACAATGTAAGTGAAAGAAACAAAAAAAAAAAGAAGGAAGTTGTGACGGTTCTGTGTAATTAACGTAATTAATTAATAAGTACCCTTTATTTAGAATGGCAGCCGGAATGAAAAACACACAAAAATTTGTCTCAGCGTATGGCTTATGCTTACAGCGAGCTTTCGCACGTGGCTTGTGATAACTGCTCTCTCCCATGATAATTACCCACAGCAAGCTTTCGCACGAGGTTTGCACTCTCTCTTGATAACTAATTACAGCGACACACACACACCAACACCAGGAAGTACTTCCAGCGTGGGATGATGTATGTAAGTTACTCTCTTTCTTTTATTATGAGTCGCGCTTAGATAAAGAACCATGCGTGCATAATGTGAGTACATAACCTTTCCAAAGCTACTCGTTAAACTTGAGCAACTGTACACAAGTCTCTTACTAATAGCAGCCACACTGCTAATCAACTATATATATTCATTTAATTATTTTTGTTTGTTTTTTAAAAAACGCAAGGCGACCATGCACTGAATTCATAATTTTCATATAAAATACCTAATTATAATAAATAGCCACTAAACAAATATATATAATATAATATTCTAATATATATAATATTCTAATGGTATTAACCAATCATTCATTTAAAAATATGAAATTTATAAGCCTTTCTAATGTTAACATTTAATTAATATTTATGTATTGAAGTCGTTGTTCTGGGGATGACATGCAGTTCCTGATGGAGGTAGGATAGCGGCCGTAGGGCATCCCAAGTGATCCTGATGTATATAACGGCCCGCAGGATCATGGCAGGGTGGGCGAGCGCGCCAAAAAGGTAGCACCACAATAGAAAAGAAACTAAAAGGGATGACCTGATAACTCGAGTAATTTGATACTCCTATTACTTTTGATCATTTCTTTTTTCTTATGTCCATGGTCTGTCTTCGTTTGTCTTTCTTTATGTAATAATATAGAACGTGAAAAAATAAATATATATAACTAATAACTAGGAAGCCATTTTAATATGTCGGTTTACAAATAATAACCCACCCCGATTGCCGGCGAGCTTCGGCCCGAGCAAGAGCGTACTCCGAACGTATAAATAGCCCATCGGCTCCACGTTGTTCATTACAGATAATTATAATTAGTTATAATTATATTTTGGCGCCCAACGTATGGGGCCTGTTTCAGTTAAAAATATTAGTGTTTAATAAGCTAACAGGAGGTTAATCGAAAGGCCATCGGTTAGGCATCCGATCCACAGTAGTATTGAAAGAAGAAAATAAACCATACCAATGTTTTGCAGCTGTATAGGCTCACAAATTTCGAAGTCAACTACTTTTGATGTAGCAGTTATCTGATTACACAAATGACTTCATATCCCCATACATTCGTCTTTGTTTTGATAATAGAAATGTATTGTATAAAATATTGATAATGACCGTCTCAGTAAACAAAACAATATTGCGCTCGTGTGAGTTCTATAACAATAACAATTTCAGAATAATTGTGTTGGCAGACTAGCAATACATAAACGCAAATTTCTTCTAGTGGTGCTACGATTAGTGTAAAACTTTCGGTGGACGCGGATTCGTGGATGATTAAACTACGATCCGCCGCCGAGTAGAAACATTAAAAGTAGATACTCCCTACGTGTCTGTGGACATACCTACAAATTAAAATATTAATATTGGGTTAATATTGCGGATCACATTCTATTTTCTTAGTAATTGAGCATTTGATTCTATTCTGGATGCGACAGTCTATTGCCGAAAGAGTATAGTTCATATTGGCTGGTACTTCTTCTTCTGAAACTATAGTCTCGCCTGGAACAATAACTGCCATATTTGCAGACGAAAATGGGATCATTGAATTCTTTTACCTCTATCCTATCTTATCACCTAATGTAACCAGCAAACCGTCATGTACCAAGTGCAATGCTTCAAAAAACGAAGTGTCGCGTGCACCGTCGACCAGTGCACGCATGCCATTAGGTTTAATGGACACTGGCGCTTCTATCAGTTGCATAGGCGGTAGTTTTGCACAAGAACTAGTAGACAGTCATACCAGATTCAAGGGAATGAATTCCAATGTTAGTAAGGCAGATGACTATAAACAACGAATTATTGGTAAGATTACTACGCTAGTTAGTTTCCGCGGTGAGACTAAGCCATTGTGTATTTATATAGTACCATCTTTGTCTCAAAACTTATATCTCGGCATAGATATTTGGCGTAGTCTTAATTTATTACCCTTGTATGTTATGAATAAAGAACAATCGCAATCTGTTATGAGCCTACAAGTTGAAGATACCACACAGATAATCCTTTCAGATTTGCAGAAAAAGGAATTAATAGAAACAGTTGGTATATTTCCTTGCTAGTTGATGCATAATATTGAAGTTAACGAGATACAGCTAATTAAACAGCGCCATTATGCTGTATCTCCCGCGAATTGAAAAACTGATGTACGAGGAGCTTGACAGAATGCTGGCGCTTGGTGTAATTCAAGAGTCGGATAGCCCTTGATCATCGCCGGTCGTCTTAGTACAAAAACCAGGCCAAGTGCGTTTATATTAGATGGGATCTTGAGTCGAATTCCAAAGGCTGAATATATAACGAGCATTGATTTAAAAGATGCATATTGGCAGATTCCGCACACTGCTAAGGATAGGGAAAAAACAGCCTTTACAGTCCCGGGAAGGCCTTTGTATCAGTTTACAGTGATGCCGTTTGGATTATCGAACGCCCCACAAACTATGTCCGAACCCATGGACAAAGTTATACCGGCAAATCTAAGAAACGAAATTTTCATTTATCTTGACAATCTACTTGTTGTATCCGATACTTTTGAAAGGCACCTGGCATTAGCAAAGCAGCTATCACTTGCCGGACTTACTATAAATGTCGAAAAATCGAGGTTTTGTCTTAAAGAAGTAAAGTATCTCGGACATATAATTGGAAATGGTATTATCAAGACTGACCCTGAAAAGGTAGCAGCTATACGAGATTTTCCAGTCCCAAAGTCAGTAAAGCAAGTGCGAAGGTTCTTGGGCACTACAGGTTGGTACCACAAATTCATTTAGAGCTATGCCTCAATTGCTACTCCAATTACTGACACGTTAAGGCAGCGACGCAAGTTTATTTGGACAGACAAAGCACAGAAGGCCTGAAAGACAAACTGTGTACAGCGCCTGTACTGCATAGCCCCAACTTATCACTGCCATTCGCTATCCATTGTGATGCAAGCCATACTGGTGTAGGTGGATTATTGATGCAACACGATTGCAACGGAAATAATGTCCCCATTGCTTTCATGTCACGTAAATTGAACCAGGCTCAGGGAAACTATTCTGTGACGGAAAAAGAATGCTTAGCCGCCATTATGTGTGTAAAGAAATTTAGAGCTTACATAGAAGGACAGGAATTCTCTATACACACGGATCATGCGTCCTTGAAGTGGCTCATGTCACAGTCTGACTTAAGCTTTCGCTTGGCCAGATGGGCTCTTAAATTACAAGGATTTATGTTTAAAATTTACCACCGAAAAGGTAGCAAAAATGTGGCTCCTGATGCGCTGTCCCGAATTCATTGTGAGGACTTATCGTCAATCAATATCGATAACAACATCGACCTTAAGGATAAACATTTCAATTCTGATGAATATCAAGAACTAAGAAGAAAGATTCAAAGCCAACAGACTCTTATGCCTGAAACTAAAATTATTGATAATGTTATTTATCGTCGTGTTGAGCATGCCACTGGCGAGCAAGTCGCTGATGATGTGTGTTGGAAGATCTGTGTTCCCAAAGAACTAGTTCCAAAACTTTTAAAGCAAAATCATGATAGTTCAGTCGCTTCTCCTAGCGGTATCACTAAAACTCATGAAAGAATCAGGCGTCATTAGTTTTGGCCAAACCTAGTAAATGATGTAAAATCGTATATTAACCAATGCGACATTTGTAAGTGTACGAAGCATCCAAATCGTTCGTTACGACCACCATTACAGCAGAACAAAGATATGCAAAGAAGTTTTCAAAAGATTTTTGTCGATTTGTTGGGTCCATATCCTCGCAGCCAATCAGGCAATATAGGCATTTTTGTGGCTGTGAATCGCTCAATCACTGCGGCCATTAAAGCCTATGTAAATCCAAGGCAAAGCAACTGGGATGAAAATCTTAGTCGAATATGTTGTGCTTTAAGATCCAATGTTCATGCAGCTATTGGTAGCAACCCATATCGTGTTGCGTTTGGTCAACAAATGATCACTAGTGGTTCCACGTACCAGAACTTGCGGAATTTGCAAATGTTGGAAGACCGGTCCGTCACATTTAATAACGAAGACTCATTTGACATTATACGGAAAACTGAAAAAAAAAGGAATACAACAAAAGCAGCATTGGCGGAATGAAAAACTTTATAATTTACGTAGTCGTGAGGTTTCCTATAATATTGGACAAGAAGTATATAGAAGAAACTTTCAATTGAGTAACTTCGCTAAAGGTTTTAGTGCAAAATTGGTACCAGCCTTCGTAAAAGCTAGAATCAAAACCAAAGTCAGTCATAGCTATTACGAACTAGAAGATTTACAAGGCCGCCCAATTGGCAAATATCACGCAAAGGACATTGAACAATGATAACCTTATCTACATTAATTTATGCTCTCCAAGCGTTTATCACTCTTTGATGTTTTCAACACCAAAGTGTCATGTTGGCGGAAGGGTGTGTAATGATTCGCTTGTCGAGCTTGTAAATTTTGGTTTCTCCTAAAAAGTTTCGCATGTAGCGCCATCTATTAGGCATAGTGTTGCGCTTCAAAAAAAAAAAAAAAACAATTCCAAAAGAAACAATAATAAAGGAAACTCAAAATTGTTGAAATAAAGGGTAAAGCGAATTTTTGGCAAAACGTATCTTAATACGTTCTTTTGACCGCGGATAAATTCTTTTCATCTCCAAGCCGTTGAGCGAACAAGTGGTGCGCGTTGCAAACGTCAAAAAACTAAATAAATTTAAAGGTTGGAACTTGCCGTACAGTGTGATAAAATAATTAGTGCATAAAGGAGAAAATCCTACAACTACTGTAAGTTAAAATACTTAATTATTTTTGTTGCACAAAAGCCGTTTCCAACTAGAAAATTGTTTTTAGAAATTTGGCTGCAGCAAGTTGCTGCACATAACGCTTCTTATAACAGTGCCTATTCTGAAATTTATTAAAGGTAAATGAATTAACAACCATTCAAAAATAGACACCAATTTAAATAAATGGGGTTTTTTAGAATGGGCACTTAATATGACCACCAAGTGTGTTGAATTTTCACAGTATTAATAAGGTTGGATACGTTGGATTTGTAGTTCATGAAATATTGGATTAATTGGAGGATCAAATTGACAACTTTATAAATATAGTGCCTTTGTCACGCCCATGTTCACGGTGGAGATGTCGGTGCTAAGTTATTCGCCCAAATTGGTTAGTTAATGGTCTTAAGAGAGTCTCTCTCTTAAAACTCTCCCTTGGCGCACATATTAACATACGATCATACACACCAACTTATGTATGCCGTTCTAATGAGAATATGTAAAGGGGCATCGAGCGCATCTCATTACTATTCCTAAACCGAACTTAAACGGATGAACATTGTCAACTTTTGCGGATCTTCTGCTGCATTCCAAGCGTATCAGTTTTACACAACTATAACATGGGGTCAATTTTAATAATTATAAATGTAGTAAGGAATTAGAGCAATTTTCTCTTTTTTTTCTTTATATACGAAAGTGAATAATGGAAAGTTAACCTGAGGGTAAAGTTCAATATTCATAGTGTATTACATGACCTAGACTTTATATTTCTAGTAAATATAAAACGACGGAAAAAGCTCATACGTGTGTGCGCTCGGCAAAGTAAATAAGTAAAAGTTAGATTAAATGTAATTTAAAAAGAATTTTTTGTTTATTAGGAAATCCTAAAATTAAAGTTACCCTACAATGTAAGTGAAAGAAACAAAAAAAAAAGAAGGAAGTTGTGACGGTTCTGTGTAATTAACGTAATTAATTAATAAGTACCCTTTATTTAGAATGGCAGCCGGAATGAAAAACACACAAAAATTTGTCTCAGCGTATGGCTTATGCTTACAGCGAGCTTTCGCACGTGGCTTGTGATAACTGCTCTCTCCCATGATAATTACCCACAGCAAGCTTTCGCACGAGGTTTGCACTCTCTCTTGATAACTAATTACAGCGACACACACACACCAACACCAGGAAGTACTTCCAGCGTGGGATGATGTATGTAAGTTACTCTCTTTCTTTTATTATGAGTCGCGCTTAGATAAAGAACCATGCGTGCATAATGTGAGTACATAACCTTTCCAAAGCTACTCGTTAAACTTGAGCAACTGTACACAAGTCTCTTACTAATAGCAGCCACACTGCTAATCAACTATATATATTCATTTAATTATTTTTGTTTGTTTTTTAAAAAACGCAAGGCGACCATGCACTGAATTCATAATTTTCATATAAAATACCTAATTATAATAAATAGCCACTAAACAAATATATATAATATAATATTCTAATATATATAATATTCTAATGGTATTAACCAATCATTCATTTAAAAATATGAAATTTATAAGCCTTTCTAATGTTAACATTTAATTAATATTTATGTATTGAAGTCGTTGTTCTGGGGATGACATGCAGTTCCTGATGGAGGTAGGATAGCGGCCGTAGGGCATCCCAAGTGATCCTGATGTATATAACGGCCCGCAGGATCATGGCAGGGTGGGCGAGCGCGCCAAAAAGGTAGCACCACAATAGAAAAGAAACTAAAAGGGATGACCTGATAACTCGAGTAATTTGATACTCCTATTACTTTTGATCATTTCTTTTTTCTTATGTCCATGGTCTGTCTTCGTTTGTCTTTCTTTATGTAATAATATAGAACGTGAAAAAATAAATATATATAACTAATAACTAGGAAGCCATTTTAATATGTCGGTTTACAAATAATAACCCACCCCGATGGCCGGCGAGCTTCGGCCCGAGCAAGAGCGTACTCCGAACGTATAAATAGCCCATCGGCTCCACGTTGTTCATTACAGATAATTATAATTAGTTATAATTATATTTTGGCGCCCAACGTATGGGGCCTGTTTCAGTTAAAAATATTAGTGTTTAATAAGCTAACAGGAGGTTAATCGAAAGGCCATCGGTTAGGCATCCGATCCACAGTAGTATTGAAAGAAGAAAATAAACCATACCAATGTTTTGCAGCTGTATAGGCTCACAAATTTCGAAGTCAACTACTTTTGATGTAGCAGTTATCTGATTACACAAATGACTTCATATCCCCATACATTCGTCTTTGTTTTGATAATAGAGATGTATTGTATAAAATATTGATAATGACCGTCTCAGTAAACAAAACAATATTGCGCTCGTGTGAGTTCTATAACAATAACAATTTCAGAATAATTGTGTTGGCAGACTAGCAATACATAAACGCAAATTTCTTCTAGTGGTGCTACGATTAGTGTAAAACTTTCGGTGGACGCGGATTCGTGGATGATTAAACTACGATCCGCCGCCGAGTAGAAACATTAAAAGTAGATACTCCCTACGTGTCTGTGGACATACCTACAAATTAAAATATTAATATTGGGTTAATATTGCGGATCACATTCTATTTTCTTAGTAATTGAGCATTTGATTCTATTCTGGATGCGACAGTCTATTGCCGAAAGAGTATAGTTCATATTGGCTGGTACTTCTTCTTCTGAAACTATAGTCTCGCCTGGAACAATAACTGCCATATTTGCAGACGAAAATGGGATCATTGAATCAATTACACTGTTCTTTTACCTCTATCCTATCTTATCACCTAATGTAACCAGCAAACCGTCATGTACCAAGTGCAATGCTTCAAAAAACGAAGTGTCGCGTGCACCGTCGACCA
Source organism: Drosophila anomalipes (assembly GCA_035041615.1). NCBI lineage: Eukaryota > Metazoa > Arthropoda > Insecta > Diptera > Drosophilidae > Drosophila > Drosophila anomalipes. The sequence goes on from JAWNKZ010000034.1 coordinate 35,062, forward strand.
GTGCACGCATGCCATTAGGTTTAATGGACACTGGCGCTTCTATCAGTTGCATAGGCGGTAGTTTTGCACAAGAACTAGTAGACAGTCATACCAGATTCAAGGGAATGAATTCCAATTTTAGTAAGGCAGATGACTATAAACAACGAATTATTGGTAAGATTACTACGCTAGTTAGTTTCCGCGGTGAGACTAAGCCATTGTGTATTTATATAGTACCATCTTTGTCTCAAAACTTATATCTCGGCATAGATATTTGGCGTAGTTTTAATTTATTACCCTTGTATGTTATGAATAAAGAACAATCGCAATCTGTTATGAGCCTACAAGTTGAAGATACCACACAGATAATCCTTTCAGATTTGCAGAAAAAGGAATTAATAGAAACAGTTGGTATATTTCCTTGCTGGTTGATGCATAATATTGAAGTTAACGAGATACAGCTAATTAAACAGCGCCATTATGCTGTATCTCCCGCTATTGAAAAACTGATGTACGAGGAGCTTGACAGAATGTTCAAGAGTCGGATAGCCCTTGATCATCGCCGGTCGTCTTAGTACAAAAACCAGGCCAAGTGCGTTTATATTAGATGGGATCTTGAGTCGAATTCCAAAGGCTGAATATATAACGAGCATTGATTTAAAAGATGCATATTGGCAGATTCCGCACACTGCTAAGGATAGGGAAAAAACAGCCTTTACAGTCCCGGGAAGGCCTTTGTATCAGTTTACAGTGATGCCGTTTGGATTATCGAACGCCCCACAAACTATGTCCGAACCCATGGACAAAGTTATACCGGCAAATCTAAGAAACGAAATTTTCATTTATCTTGACAATCTACTTGTTGTATCCAATACTTTTGAAAGGCACCTGGCATTAGCAAAGCAGCTATCACTTGCCGGACTTACTATAAATGTCGAAAAATCGAGGTTTTGTCTTAAAGAAGTAAAGTATCTCGGACATATAATTGGAAATGGTATTATCAAGACTGACCCTGAAAAGGTAGCAGCTATACGAGATTTTCCAGTCCCAAAGTCAGTAAAGCAAGTGCGAAGGTTCTTGGGCACTACAGGTTGGTACCACAAATTCATTAAGAGCTATGCCTCAATTGCTACTCCAATTACTGACACGTTAAGGCAGCGACGCAAGTTTATTTGGACAGACAAAGCACAGAAGGCCTGAAAGACAAACTGTGTACAGCGCCTGTACTGCATAGCCCCAACTTATCACTGCCATTCGCTATCCATTGTGATGCAAGCCATACTGGTGTCGGTGGATTATTGATGCAACACGATTGCAACGGAAATAATGTCCCCATTGCTTTCATGTCACGTAAATTGAACCAGGCTCAGGGAAACTATTCTGTGACGGAAAAAGAATGCTTAGCCGCCATTATGTGTGTAAAGAAATTTAGAGCTTACATAGAAGGACAGGAATTCTCTATACACACGGATCATGCGTCCTTGAAGTGGCTCATGTCACAGTCTGACTTAAGCTTTCGCTTGGCCAGATGGGCTCTTAAATTACAAGGATTTATATTTAAAATTTACCACCGAAAAGGTAGCAAAAATGTGGCTCCTGATGCGCTGTCCCGAATTCATTGTGAGGACTTATCGTCAATCAATATCGATAACATCATCGACCTTAAGGATAAACATTTCAATTCTGATGAATATCAAGAACTAAGAAGAAAGATTCAAAGCCAACAGACTCTTATGCCTGAAACTAAAATTATTGATAATGTTATTTATCGTCGTGTTGAGCATGCCACTGGCGAGCAAGTCGCTGATGATGTGTGTTGGAAGATCTGTGTTCCCAAAGAACTAGTTCCAAAACTTTTAAAGCAAAATCATGATAGTTCAGTCGCTTCTCCTAGCGGTATCACTAAAACTCATGAAAGAATCAGGCGTCATTACTTTTGGCCAAACCTAGTAAATGATGTAAAATCGTATATTAACCAATGCGACATTTGTAAATGTACGAAGCATCCAAATCGTTCGTTACGACCACCATTACAGCAGAACAAAGATATGCAAAGAAGTTTTCAAAAGATTTTTGTCGATTTGTTGGGTCCATATCCTCGCAGCCAATCAGGCAATATAGGCATTTTTGTGGCTGTGAATCGCTCAATCACTGCGGCCATTAAAGCCTATGTAAATCCAAGGCAAAGCAACTGGGATGAAAATCTTAGTCGAATATGTTGTGCTTTAAGATCCAATGTTCATGCAGCTATTGGTAGCAACCCATATCGTGTTGCGTTTGGTCAACAAATGATCACTAGTGGTTCCACGTACCAGAACTTGCGGAATTTGCAAATGTTGGAAGACCGGTCCGTCACATTTAATAACGAAGACTCATTTGACATTATACGGAAAACTGAAAAAAAAAGGAATACAACAAAAGCAGCATTGGCGGAATGAAAAACTTTATAATTTACGTAGTCGTGAGGTTTCCTATAATATTGGACAAGAAGTATATAGAAGAAACTTTCAATTGAGTAACTTCGCTAAAGGTTTTAGTGCAAAATTGGTACCAGCCTTCGTAAAAGCTAGAATCAAAACCAAAGTCAGTCATAGCTATTACGAACTAGAAGATTTACAAGGCCGCCCAATTGGCAAATATCACGCAAAGGACATTGAACAATGATAACCTTATCTACATTAATTTATGCTCTCCAAGCGTTTATCACTCTTTGATGTTTTCAACACCAAAGTGTCATGTTGGCGGAAGGGTGTGTAATGATTCGCTTGTCGAGCTTGTAAATTTTGGTTTCTCCTAAAAAGTTTCGCATGTAGCGCCATCTATGAGCCATAGTGTTGAGCTTCAAAAAAAAAAAAAAAAAAACAAATCCAAAAGAAATAATAATAAAGGAAACTCAAAATTGTTGAAATAAAGGATAAAGCGAATTTTTGGCAAAACGTATCTTCATACGTTCTTTTGACCGCGGATAAATTCTTTTCATCTCCAAGCCGTTGAGCGATCAAGTAGTGCGCGTTGCTAACGTCAAAAAACTAAATAAATTTAAAGGTTGGAACTTGCCGTACAGTGTGATAAAATAATTATTGCATAAAGGAGAAAATCCTACAACTACTGTAAGTTAAAATACTTAATTATTTTTGTTGCACAAAAGCCGTTTCCAACTAGAAAATTGTTTTTAGAAATTTCGCTGCAGCAAGCTGCTGCACATAACGCTTCTTATAACAGTGCCTATTCTGAAATTTATTAAAGGTAAATGAATTAACAACCATTCAAAAATAGACACCAATTTAAATAACAGGGGTTTTTTAGAATGGGCACTTAATATGACCACCAAGTGTGTTGAATTTTCATAGTATTAATAAGGTTGGATACGTTGGATTTGTAGTTCATGAAATATTGGATTAATTGGAGGATCAAATTGACAACTTCATAAATATAGTGCCTTTGTCACGCCCATGTTCACGGTGGAGATGTCGGTGCTAAGTTATTCGCCCAAATTGGTTAGTTAATGGTCTTAAGAGAGTCTCTCTCTTAAAACTCTCCCTTGGCTCACATATTAACATACGATCATACACACCAACTTATGTATGCCGTTCTAATGAGAATATGTAAAGGGGCATCGAGCGCATCTCATTAATATTCCTAAACCGAACTTAAACGGATGAACATTGTCAACTTTTGCGGATCTTCTGCTGCATTCCAAGCATCTCAGTTTTACACAACTACAACATGGAGTCAACTTTAATAATTATAAAAGTAGTAAGGAATTAGAGCAATTTTCTCTTTTTTTTTCTTTATATACGAAAGTGAATAATGGAAAGTTAACCTGAGGGTAAAGTTCAATATTCATAGTGTATTACATGACCTAGACTTTATATTTCTAGTAAATATAAAACGACGGAAAAAGCTCATACGTGTGTGCGCTCGGCAAAGTAAATGAGTAAGAGTTAGATTAAATGTAATTTAAAAAGAATTTTTTGTTTATTAGGAAATCCTAAAATTAAAGTTACCCTACAATGTAAGTGAAAGAAACAAAAAAAAAAGAAGGAAGTTGTGACGGTTCTGTGTAATTAACGTAATTAATTAATAAGTACCCTTTATTTAGAATGGCAGCCGGAATGAAAAACACACAAAAATTTGTCTCAGCGTATGGCTTATGCTTACAGCGAGCTTTCGCACGTGGCTTGTGATAACTGCTCTCTCCCATGATAATTACCCACAGTAAGCTTTCGCACGAGGTTTGCACTCTCTCTTGATAACTAATTACAGCGACACACACACACACACACCAACACCAGGAAGTACTTCCAGCGTGGGATGATGTATGTAAGTTACTCTCTTTCTTTTATTATGAGTCGCGCTTAGATAAAGAACCATGCGTGTATAATGTGAGTACATAACCTTTCCAAAGCTACTCGTTAAACTTGAGCAACTGTACACAAGTCTCTTACTAATAGCACCCACACTGCTTATCAACTATATATATTCATTTAATTATTTTTGTTTGTTTTTTAAAAAACGCAAGGCGACCATGCACTGAATGCATAATTTTCATATAAAATACCTAATTATAATAAATAGCCACTAAACAAATATATATAATATAATATTCTAATATATATAATATTCTAATGGTATTAACCAATCATTCATTTAAAAATATGAAATTTATAAGCCTTTCTAATGTTAATATTTAATTAATATTTATGTATTGAAGTCGTTGTTCTGGGGATGACATGCAGTTCCTGATGGAGGTAGGATAGCGGCCGTAGGGCATCCCAAGTGATCCTGATGTATATAACGGCCCGCAGGATCATGGCAGGGTGGGCGAGCGCGCCAAAAAGGTAGCACCACAATAGAAAAAAAATTAAAAGGGATGACCTGATAACTTGAGTAATTTGATACTCCTATTACTTTTGATTATTTCTTTTTTCTTATGTCCATGGTCTGTCTTCGTATGTGTTTCTTTATGTAATAATATAGAACGTGAAAAAATAAATATATATAACTAATAACTAGGAAGCCATTTTAATATGTCGGTTTACAAATAATATCCCACCCCGATTGCCGGCGAGCTTCGGCCCGAGCAAGAGCGTACTCCGAGCGTATAAATAGCCCATCGGCTCCACGTTGTTCATTACAGATAATTATAATTAGTTATAATTATATTTTGGCGCCCAACGTATGGGGCCTGTTTCAGTTAAAAATATTAGTGTTTAATAAGCTAACAGGAGGTTAATCGAAAGGCCATCGGTTAGGCATCCGATCCACAGTAGTATTGAAAGAAGAAAATAAACCATACCAATGTTTTGCAGCTGTATAGGCTCACAAATTTCGAAGTCAACTACTTTTGATGTAGCAGTTATCTGATTACACAAATGACTTCATATCCCCATACATTCGTCTTTGTTTTGATAATAGAGATGTATTGTATAAAATATTGATAATGACCGTCTCAGTAAACAAAACAATATTGCGCTCGTGTGAGTTCTATAACAATAACAATTTCAGAATAATTGTGTTGCCAGACTAGCAATACATAAACGCAAATTTCTTCTAGTGGTGCTACGATTAGTGTAAAACTTTCGGTGGACGCGGATTCGTGGATGATTAAACTACGATCCGCCGCCGAGTAGAAACATTAAAAGTAGATACTCCCTACGTGTCTGTGGACATACCTACAAATTAAAATATTAATATTGGGTTAATATTGCGGATCACATTCTATTTTCTTAGTAATTGAGCATTTGATTCTATTCTGGATGCGACAGTCTATTGCCGAAAGAGTATAGTTCATATTGGCTGGTACTTCCTCTTCTGAAACTATAGTCTCGCCTGGAACAACAACTGCCATATTTGCAGACGAAAATGGGATCATTGAATCAATTACACTGTTCTTTTACCTCTATCCTATCTTATCACCTAATGTAACCAGCAAACCGTCATGTACCAAGTGCAATGCTTCAAAAAACGAAGTGTCGCGTGCACCGTCGACCAGTGCACGCATGCCATTAGGTTTAATGGACACTGGCGCTTCTATCAGTTGCATAGGCGGTAGTTTTGCACAAAAACTAGTAGACAGTCATACCAGATTCAAGGGAATGAATTCCAATGTTAGTAAGGCAGATGACCATAAACAACGAATTATTGGTAAGATTACGACGCTAGTTAGTTTCCGCCGTGAGACTAAGCCATTGTGTATTTATATAGTACCATCTTTGTCTCAGACACCACACAGATAATCCTTTCAGATTTGCCGAAAAAGGCATTAATGGAAACAGTTCGTCTATTTCCTTGCTGGTTGATGCATAATATCGAAGTTAACGAGATACAGCCAATTAAACAGCGCCATTATGCTATATCTCCCGCTATTGAAAAACTGATGTACGAGGAGCTTGACAGAATGCTGGCGCTTGGTGTAATTCAAGAGTCGGATAGCCCTTGGTCATCGCCGGTCGTCTTAGTACAAAAACCAGGCAAAGTGCGTTTATATTAGATGGGATCTTGAGTCGAATTCCAAAGGCTGAATATATAACGAGCATTGATTTAAAAGATGCATATTGGCAGATTCCGAACACTGCTAAGGCTAGGGAAAAAACAGCCTTTACAGTTCCGGGAAGGCCTTTGTATCAGTTTACAGTGATGCCGTTTGGATTATCGAACGCCCCACAAACTATGTCCGAACTCATGGACAAAGTTATACCGGCAAATCTAAGAATCGAAATTTTCATTTATCTTGACAATCTACTTGTTGCATCCAATACTTTTGAAAGGCACCTGGCATTAGCAAAGCAGCTATCACTTGCCGGACTTACTATAAATGTCGAAAAATCGAGGTTTTGTCTTAAAGAAGTAAAGTATCTCGAACATATAATTGGAAATGGTATTATCAAGACTGACCCTGAAAAGGTAGCAGCTATACGAGATTTTCCAGTCCCAAAGTCAGTAAAGCAAGTGCGAAGGTTCTTGGGCACTACAGGTTGGTACCACAAATTCATTAAGAGCTATGCCTCAATTGCTACTCCAATTACTGACACGTTAAGGCAGCGACGCAAGTTTATTTGGACAGACAAAGCACAGAAGGCGTTTGTAGACCTGAAACTGTGTAGAGCGCCTGTACTGCATAGTCCCAACTTATCACTGCCATCCGCTATCCATTGTGATGCAAGCCATACTGGTGTAGGTGGATTATTGATGCAACACGATTGCAACGGAAATAATGTCCCCATTGCTTTCATGTCACGTAAGTTGAACCAGGCTCAGGGAAAGTATTTTGTGACGGAAAAAGAATGATTAGCCGCCATTATGTGTGTAAAGAAATTTAGAGCTTACATAGAAGGACAGGAATTCTCTATACACACGGATCATGCGTCCTTGAAGTGGCTCATGTCACAGTCTGACTTAAGCTTTCGCTTGGCCAGATGGGCTCTTAAATTACAAGGATTTACATTTAAAATTTACCACCGAAAAGGCAGCATAAATGTGGTTCCTGATGCGCTGTCCCGAATTCATTGTGAGGACTTATCGTCAATCAATATCGATAACAACATCGACCTTAAGGATAAACATTTCAATTCTGATGAATATCAAGAACTAAGAAGAAAGATTCAAAGCCAACAGACTCTTATGCCTGACATTAAAATTATTGATGATGTGCTGAGCATGCCTCTGGCGAGCAAGTCGCTGATGATGTGTGTTGGAAGATCTGTGTTCCCAAAGATCTAGTTCCAAAACTTTTAAAGCAAAATCATGATAGTTCAGTCGCTTCTCATAGCGGTATCAATAAAACTCTTGAAAGAATCCGGCATCATTACTTTTGGCCAAACCTAGTAAATGATATAAAATCGTATATTAACCAATGCGGCATTTGTAAGTGTACGAAGCATCCAAATCGTTCGTTACGACCACCATTACAGCAGAACAAAGATATGCAAAGAAGTTTTCAAAAGATTTTTGTCGATTTGTTGGGTCCATATCCTCGCAGCCAATCAGGCAATATAGGCATTTTTGTGGCTGTGAATCGCTCAATCATTGCGGCCATTAAAGCCTATGTAAATCCAAGGCAAAACAACTGGGATGAAAATCTTAGTCGAATATGTTGTGCTTTAAGATCCAATGTTCATGCAGCTATTGGTAGCAACCCATATCGTGTTGCGTTTGGTCAACAAATGATCACTAGTGGTTCCAATTGGCAAATATCACGCAAAGGACATGTTATTTGCTCAAATTGCTTTAGTTAATGGGCTTAAAAGAGTCTCTCTCTTAAAACTCTCCCTTGGCTCACGGATTAACATACTATCACATACACCAACTTTTGTAATAAGTCCTCCTGTAATTGATAGACTCCAAATTTCGGGGATTACCTTTCCCCATACTTAATAATACCCCTTAATCTCAGTCTACCTTTGTTTGAGCACAGCCATTTGAAGTATCTGCCCCCAAGGTTTTCACGTTATTTGCTCGGAAGGTGCTGGGGACACTCCCCCAAGGAGTTGCACGGACAAAATTTCAACAGAATATGTTTACAAAGGTCACAGGCAAAACGAAACATAAGAAAAATCTGTTATTCCTAACGGGATTGGCTGAAAAGAGAATTGCAAAATCGTAAACAGCCGATGCCCAAAGAACACATAATCTTTGTTTTTAAAATTTCATAATCATTGAAATGAATGAATCTTGTTCATTTTTTTTTTTACATAGTAAGACTAGTCCACTTAAAAATCAGAAAATAAATAAAAGGCATTAATAAAATACTTTTTTGCTAAAGAGAAGAGAAAATTTGATGTATTCCTATGTCAAAACACTGTATTGACATTCTGTATATGTTATTTCGACATCGAGTTTAAAGCTTTGGCAGGCTTAGCCTGCATGCTCGCCGCAAGCTTAGCTCAGCTGATGCAGCTTAACCGTGTGTTCATAAAGCTTTTCGTTCTGAAATTTGCGGTTGCGCTTTGTTCGATTGCAGCTGGCTTAACCGTGCGCTCATTAAGCTTTTCGTTCTCAAGCTTGCTCTTGCGCTTGCGCGCCGATGCATTTTGTTCGATTACAGATGGTTTAAGGGTGCGTTCATTAATCTTTTCGTTCTCAAACTTCTGTCCTCAAGCCCTTGAGCTTTTAAGTCTATTGCGCTTACGCTCAAAGCATAAATTTTATTCTTCTGTATGCTGCGGCCAAGGTCAGAAGCAATTAGTAAAGTGCGTGGGAAAAATTTTCTGAATCGACGAGAAAGATTTTCACGTTGTATCTAATCTGAAATCATCCGGAACTGGATGAAATCTTGATTCGCAATAATACTGGCTACATCACGTTGAAGACCTGCCTTACACGACCCCGATTTGATTTCTTGGAGTTTTCAACCCCATTACCGAAAATGGGGCAGTGCAAGTGGTTCAAGTGCTAGTGTTGTTGCAAAGTGTGTGTGTGTGCAAAAAGAAAACAAAAACAAAAAAAAAAAATACTGAGTGCATTGTGTAGTATGGGAGTGTGGTCACATTATTATTTTATAAGCTATTCCCTCTGCCTTAACTTATAAGGTCTGCCTAGTGATTAACGGGTGAATTGGCCAATTTCAGCGACCTGAGTATTGTTCGGTATCGAATTGCGCACTATCCCTATGCCCGATATTAGCTCGTCGAATTGACGGGGTTCTTTCGGATCCAAACAATACAATTGTATCCTTAAAATAGTACGTGACAGTAAAACATGTAACAATCTGTGTAGCCGAAATTAAAGATTCTAATTGTAGTGACGCCGACATGCCTTATAAACTATTCTGAGTTACTAGTTTTGTTAAAGGAAGCATAAATGGTAGTTGTCCCTCTTCCTTACCCACCCTACCATAACAATGATATTAGTTTTATTTCATTATTCCTTGGACAAGACTTCATAAATCATACCACATTTTACTGGGACCTTAGAATGGATGGATAGTCGACAGACGAAACATTAACTAAACTCTTTGCACTTCATTTTATATTCATAACAAACTGCATATATTCGACTTCATTAAATATGTACTAAGCTCTAAAATTATTCTTAATTCTATGATGTTTCAAATTTTCAAGATGTGTCCTATAAGTAAATTATGCTCTCTTATTGGTTAACAATGAATTTAAAATTTCAGTGGCTTACTTATGGTTCATAGACCAATTCAAATTCAAGTTTCCGTGGATGTTAAAATACCATTACATTACATTATGTGAGGGGTATTGCTTCAATTACTTTAACCTGTCCAGCGCCGCGAACGTATAGTATTGGTATACATTTATTTATGAAAATAATTATATATATTTATTTAATTATAAAAAAAAATTACATAACTGAGCTGCTCTAGGCAGACATTTTCAAGCATACATTTATATATATACTCTCTGTATTTAATAAGTATATATTTAAATATTTAAGTAATACATCTGTCTAATTGGCATTTACTTTAATCACTTTATTTTTGTTTTTATGCTCCAGTTGAGCTGATCATTTGGCCCAAGATTACTTTGACGAGAGAGAGAGGCCACAGCAATAAATCAATCAATTATTAAGTTGACCATCCGATATGCTTAAATATCAGCGAGTATAAATGTTTAGATTTTAATCCATTTTCAAAACTAAATTATATTACAATAATTCATATAGCTGGCCATTTGACGCGACACTAAAGGACATTAGAGAATTTTTGCAAATATGTTCTGTGCTTATACTGCAGAGTGTTGAGTGGCTTAATAATTTGATGATCTACTCATAATTTATGATCTGTCGACACGCTTATGCCAAACAAAAATAACTGATAAGCACTAAACAAAAACATACGTGCATTTGTATGCAGGCGTGTGAGCAACACATCTGCTCATCATTCACCTTCTCTTGTTTTCATTTGGATTCACTTGGTCACTTGCTGATACTTAAGCAGGCGGAATATTATGCACCCTCTTTATTGTCTCTGGGAGCATATGTTGTAGTTGATCACCCGTGATGAGAATGGGATGATGATCTTCCTGGGTCGCTAGATCAGTGCCCTGCACTGAGGCGACAAACTACTGCCCCACCAATTTGTAGCATTTAACCTAGTATAGACGAGCTGATGAAGGCGTAGTCTACAAAAAGGGGTGCACGCGCTGGTTCTGGCTGTACGATCGGTAGTTGGTCGGGGTTCCTTAGATTTCCTTGCACTACGTGCTCGCTGTGAACATGTATTAGATAAAAGATATCGCGTGCGTTGGTTGGTTCGATATGATTGGCTAGGATGGGGAAGGGAAATGTATGTATTTGGCCGAAGTGTTTGAAGAACTCGAAGCGCACAGGGGAAAGCTGAGACAACAGAGCCGCATAGAAAATCCGAACTACAACACACAACAGCGAATGCATATGGAGCCACAACAAAAATGCATAGAGCCACCACGACGACGCAAGGAGCCACAGCTGCTTCAGGAGGCAACACATTACAATCACATAGAGCCCGCTCAGTGTATCATGTGCGAGTCGAAACCGACACGAGACCCAGAGCAGCCCCGAGGACGAAACGCAACAGCTAACAAACACATATAAACAATCCAGCGAGGCCATGCAGATTTTGAGGTCAGGATGGACACTTTGCAATTGCGTGTACGAATCCCATGCTGGAATATTGTTGATCTATGTTCGTACGTCAGTATTTCGTCCGTCGGGAATGCTTCGTTAGAAGCTAGCTCGTGGACTGATCAGCGTAGGCCGACGAAGCGCAACCGAACGTCGAGTCCGTATGGCAGACGGCCGAAACAGCGGAGGAAAATCAGACTAGGCCTGAGGAGTATGGATATTGCCCTAATGATATTTCCAGGAGTCATCGACGACTTAGTTCTTGGATGAGACTTCTTGTATGGCATGGGCACAGTTTTGCAGGTGTATTAGTAAGCATCCCAAAGTACGAAAAACAGTATTAAGAGAAGAGATTTTCCGTAGCCACAACAGTCGTAACACCAATACATTCGGACGCAGAAATTGATGAATTTTTGCGAAGAGAATTGGAGGCATTTCAGAATATAGAAAGAACACCGCCTACAACTGAGCATCAAATTGTCATGAGCGATGATCGGCCAATTAATCAGCGATATTTCCTTAAGAATCCCAAAATGTAAGCCGAAATCAATAAACAGGTGGACCGATCGTTGGCCAAATGATGCATCGAGCCCGTCAAGAAGCGCACACAGCGCACCAATCGTAATGGTGAAAAGAAAACAGGAAAATCAGCGCTTCTATGTGGACTTTCGGCCACTAAATTGCAAATCGATAAAAATGCATATCCTCTGCCGAGAGTCCACCATATCCTAGACCAGCTTAGAGAGGCACGATTTATCATGAGTTTGGACCTCAAAGACGGATACTGGCAAATCGCGATGGAGAAGGAAAGTCGAGCGATGACGGCATTCATAGTCCAGGGAATGGATTGATTCAATGGACAGTAATGCCATTCGGTCTACATTCGGCAACAGTTATGTTTCAGAGGGCCCTCGATGGCGTGATTGCACCCGAAATGATGCCGCATGCTTTCGCATATTTGGAGGACATCATACTGATCGGGAAAACACGCGAAGAACACATGGACAACTTGAGATAAGTGTTCCGACGGCTGAGACCAGCGAATCTGAGTATCAATGTGGACAACTGCGACTTCTTCGAGAAGGAGCTGAAAACCTTGGCCATC
>JAWNKZ010000036.1:0-36001 GCA_035041615.1 Drosophila anomalipes
CGTGACAAAAATGGCACCATATAACGATACAAGGCTAGGCTAGTGGCAAAGCCAGCAACCCGGAGTGAACTTCGACGAAACGTTTTCGCCAGTAGTGCGGTATGCGACAATAAGGATGGTGTTGGCCATAGCAGCTGAACTGGAGCTACATGTGCACCAACTTGATGTATCCACGGCATATCTAAACGGAGAATTGCAGGAGGATGTTTACATGAAGCAACCCCGTATGTTTGAAGAACAAGGGGTGTCTGTTCTTAAACTTCGAAAGTCCTTATATGAGCTAAAACAGTCTGGACGGATGTGGAACAAGAAGCTGAACGAGATGATGACAAAAATTGGTTTTTTTGCCTGTCAAAGCGAGCTGTGTGTATATACTAGGCACACACAAAACCAAATAAACATAATCGCAGTATATGTGGATGATATGATATGATATGTTCATCAGATATCGGTGAGTTGGCCAGTACAAAAGAAAGTATATCTCGAATTTTCCAGGTGGTTGACAAGGGCCCTATAAATCATTTCCGTGGTATGGCAATCAATAGTAAGGGCATACCAGTGGCGATAACGGTCACCCAGCAGCAGCATGTGTTACAGCTGCTTAAGAAATTTGGCATGTAAGCGTGTCGGCCAGTATCAGTACCACTGGCGTCCGGGTACACCACCAAATGTGAGAGCCAACAATGCATAACGGTCAACCAGGCATAGTACCAGTCACTGATCCGGTCATTAATGTATCTGGCAGTTACCTCTAGACCTGACATTTTACATTCAGTATGTAAGCTGTCCCAACGGACTACGGATCCCCACCAAGAGTACTGGGCAGCAGCAAAGCAAGTGCTGCGATATCTGAGGACAACGTCTTCAGTGGGCATAGCATATGCTAAAACTGGAAATCCCATCAAAGGCTACGTCAATGCGGACTGGGGTGGAGATAACAAGTCGTATTCTGGATACGCATTCGTTCTAGGAGGTAGCGCATTCTCATAGGAAAGCAGGAAGCAGTCGTCCGTAGCACTAAGTAGTACTGAAGCCGAATATATGGGCCTATCGGAAGCAACTAAAGTAGCTGTTTATATTCAGAAATTATGTAACGAAATGAAGATATACAGAAATATGAAGAGTATTGTAATTCAGGGCGATAATTTGAACGCTATGAACTTAGTTAAAAATCCAGTTTACCATGCAAGAAGCAAGCATATAGATATTCGTTATCACTTCGTGTGAGAAGTTTTTAATAAGCTTGTGATTCAGCTGGAATATTGTCCAACGAGTCAAATGCTGCCAGATATCTTAACTAAGAATTTAAGCAAGTCAAAACATGAAAATTGTAATATATTAATTGGTCTCAAATTAATTGTCAATAATATGTATTGAGGGGGAGTGTTGAAAATATGTAAAGAACCAATACAACATTCCGATTACTAATGTTAATAACAGGGATATCGATACTGCGATCGATACCCAACTTAAGAATACATTGAATAAAAGTTCTTCTTAGTCTAACCGCCAAACCAAGTGCATCACGTTTGCCGCTTTTAAACCCAACAGAAAGTAGTCTATGAAGTTCGTTCAAAGCTAGACCTACTCGTGACGCACAACAGGCTTACCCTACGATGGGTCCCGGGCCATAGAGACACGAGGCGGCTGATAAGCAAGCAAGAATGGGGGAGAAAGGTCCCTAACATTAATCGTCCAATTTCGGATAAAAAAGACCCAAGTTACTATCGAAGATATATTATAACATTGATCATCAGAAAGAGATGGTGATGACATGATATTCGACGCAAGCATCAATATATCTTTGTGTGTAATCTGCAGATTCCCTTACCACGTTACGATTGCGTGTTCGTATATATATGTGTATTTATGTATACGCACGTGTATGTTGCCAGTCAGCTAGGATCAGATCGGGCTTGTGAATAAAAACATGGGCTGCTCGTTTTTTTTACTCTTCAGTGCCTGAGCTTGCTATAATAAGAAATGAGTGCACTTGCAGGCCTGCTCACATTTGGGTGCAGAACTTATTATAGGGATTCCAATAGTTTTAGAATATATTTAACAACTGCGTTCAGGGTAAACCGTAGTCGATCTCAGGTGAGAAGTGGTGGTATAGTTCCTTTCCTAGCTAACTCATCGGCTTTAGAGTTACCGTCCATGTCCTGGTGTCCAGGAACCCATATCAGGCTAATAACATGCTATTTTGTCATCTCATGTAGAGATTTGCGACAGCTTGTTACTGATATCGAATTTGATGATATCGAGCTAATAGGTTTGATTGCCACCTGACTGTCAACATATATACTAATATTGCTGGGACTAACTTTGAGCCTTTTTAGGCAATCTAGTACTTCTTTTATAGCCAGTACTTCAGCTTGAAAAACACTGCAATGTGTGTCGGAAGGCTGAAGGATAGCTGTATATTGAGCTGCTCAGAGTAGACTCCTCCGCGGTTGTCTAGCTTTGAGCAATCTGTGAAGAAGGTGATGGCTGCCGGTGGACCTGGGGTGCCATGAACCCATTCCCCCCTTGTGGGAAAGTATGTGTTGAAGGGGGTTCCTAGTTGTATTACTGGCACACAGTAATCTGTTTTTGAAGGGATGGTTGACTTCCCCTCTAGGATAGAAGCATGGCCTGTATTCGGAGTCCTCCAGGTTGGAGATTCTCTTAGTCTCGTTTGGTGTGGTACGTAGCGCCCCGGATATGTATAGTTCAGCAATACGCTGAACTTTGTTTAGTTTATTTAGAATGATGTTCTTTATGAGACAGGGCCACCATACTGTGACTCAATACAAAAGTATAGGTCAAACTATGGATGTGTACAGCCATCGATCAATATTTGGGGACATACCCCATTTAAGCACAATGGATTTCCTGTACGTATATAGGGCGACTGTTGCCTTTCTAACCCGTGTTTGGATATTAAGGTTCCAGTCTAGTTTCCTATCCATCGTAAATCCTAAGAAGTTTGCACTGTTGTTGAAGGAGAGATTAACATTGTTTAGTCGCGGGGGGACAAGAAGAGGGACTTTGTAATTTCTTGTGAAGAGAACAAGTTCCGTTTTCCAGCATGACAGTGTTTTTAGTTTGCTATTCATGAGGTCATAAAGTTTGGGGGTATTTTCCTCTGAACATCACCGCAACGGCATCTGTGTATGCAACTGTTTGGCAGCCCTCCATGTCCCGCAGCAGTTTATTTATTGCTATGTTCTATAGTAGGGGTGAAAGGGCGCCTCTGCTGACATACCTGGAGAGAATTGACGACCCAAGTGTGGATATCACAGTCCTGCAAGTGAGCAATTGATTGATCAATCCTACTAGACTGCCGTCAATCCCCAGGCTCAGCAGAGCTCCAGTTATGGCTGCCGGAGTGACGTTGTTGAAGGCGCTTTCAATGTCTAGGAAATCTATTAAGGTGTATTCCTTATGGAGTAGAGATTTCTCTATAATATTGACCACAGAATGAAGAGCAGTATCAGTGCATCTGCCCTTCATGTGTGCATTTTGAGACTCCGACATAAGCTTGGAGTCAATGGATACTGTAAGATGGAGACTTATGAGTCGTTCCAGAGTCTTAAGCAAGAAAGATAACTGATAGGTCTGAAATCCTTAGCGCTGGTGTGTGATGGCTTCCCAGCTTTGGGTACGTCGGTGGGACTCGGCCAGTCTTAAGAATCTTCCCAAAGATTTCGTGTAGCCAGTTTATGGCTGTATTGGCCGCCTACTGTAATTAGGCCGGGCCTCTTTGATCTGGGCCAGGGGATTTAAACGGCTTGAAGCTGTTTACTATCCATTTTACATTATTTTTGTTGAGAAGAGATTTTATGGATGTAATCTCTTCCCATGTCGTTTGTGTGCACCTCCAGGGGTGGTCAGAGCAGCCTGGGAAGTACATATTAAGGAGGATGTCCAGTGACTCTTCACTGGAGATCGGCCATGAGTTGTCATCTTTTTTCAGATAACCGAGTGTGGGGGTGGTTTTCGATAGAACTTTTCGAAGCCTTGCAGCTTCGTTAGTTGAATCTATATCAGTGTAGAAGTCTCTCCGAGATTTCCGTTTAGCCCGTTTGGTGGCTTTTTTGTATTCAGCCAGACTTAGCTTATATTGTGGCCATTGAAGATCGTTGTTTTCCGATTTCGCCGCATTGAAAAGGGACCTGCAACTTTGTCGAAGGACATTTAGTTAAGTTGTCTACCATTGTGGTTTTTTCTTGCGCATCGGCTTGCTGATGGTGCAGGCTGCCTGATTGCATACTGTTGTAAAAGTATCTGTAAGTTTATAGAGGTGAGCTAAGTTGTCCGGATTTTTATGTGGGTGTTCCGAAAGGGTTCGGTCAAGTTTAGCTTTAAAGATTTCCCAGTTCGCTTTCTTCAGATTTAGGAAGTGAACTGGTTTTGGGTGGCTTAATAGAAGCTCAAATTCTATATATCTGTGATCTGAGAAGGAGTGGTCATCAGACACTCTCCAACCTGTTAACTGGTCACTCATGCGGTGTGGGGTAAGGGTCAAGTCCATGATCTCTCTCCTATTTTTTATAATAAAGGTGGAATCATTTCGCGTATTACATACTACAATGTTAGTATTGAGGATGAAGGTTAAGAGTGACTCACCCCTCTAATTTGTGTCCATACTCCCCCACTGAGTGTGGTGAGCATTGGCTTCGCAGCCTAAAATCAGGCCGATTTTGTGCCTCTCCCACTCCTGGACAAGGGATCTCGTGATCTCGTCTAGTGGTGAGCCAATGCTAGCATGGGCCATGTAGGCAGGCAGTAGCCTTATCGGAGCTCACTGGAGCTCCAGGCTTACCGCTGTGTTATCGCCATTACTGAGATGATGGAGCAGAAAAATACTTAGGTGTTTTATCGCGGGTATGTGTTTTACCTTAATTTGGACATACAATGAGCTTGTAGTTCTTGCTTCCTAGTCCGCAAACCTTGCCTCCAATCACCCAAGGTCCCTGGACTAATATTATGTCGTCCCCGCCTCTAGCCGGGCGGAGCATTAGGGCAGCGGATGCTGCTGACATCTGGGGATTCCACCCTCACCACCGTGTTATTGCTGTCGTCCTCATCCGACAGTGTGAAGTCATCTTCGTCCAGCTCATGACACATAGCCTCAAGGGCCCGAGTCAGAGTTGACGCATCCGACGTGTAGCCCGGCTCCACTTCATCGTCAGTTGCTTCGATCTCCGGAGGAGGTCCCTGCTCGACTGTCTTGTCACAGACACCAGAGACCCCTCCATCCGTCGCATCTGACTTATATACCTTTACGGTAATGGAACCGAAGCCAAAGGTTAGCTCGCCCTTGGCTGCTTCTATGGGGGCTAGTGATTCTTTATTAAGAACCAACACTGCCTGATTAGTCGGCCCTTCTGTGGCCTCAATTTTTACCACCCTCCAATCATGGGTGGGGAGAAAGGGGTCGCACAGCTGCAGCAGGCTCAGCACCTGGTCCGGTTCCTTCAGTGAGGCCGGGATCCAAATGCGTGCTCGACGACTACTCGGGACGTCGCTCCAGTCGACAGCAACCAGCTTCGCCCGTTGGTAGATCTCGCCGACCTCTGCTACGGCAGCCTTACAGATCCACCGAGCGTGCGTCTTTGCAACCAATCACTTAAGTATTGCCTTGGTACCACTCCGCATCTCTACATACAGGTGGTGGTCTAGGCACCTTGCTTAGCATCTGCAAGCAGCGGACAGCTAGAGCTCCTTCCACCCACTTCCATTGGTTTTTTGGGATTCTCCCGTCCTTATTGCTTTTATCAAGAATCCCTATAAGGATTCTTTCCTTAGCAATTTCGGCGATGGATCTTCACTGGTGCTTCACTGAAGTTTGGCAGCACCTTTTTGCCCCACTCTACCTTGTTACGCCATTTGGCTGGTGGATTTGCCGCCGTGTTCGCGTTCTGCCACTTTAGAATGCTTGCAGCATTCCTCCTCTCGGCATATTTAATCTGGTGGCGCTGGTGGTTGGCAATTCGCCTTTCGCACCCGCTCCTACCGGCAGTTTGGCTGCACTAGTGCTGAGCCTTCTTACCAAGAAGTCGGATGGGTCCGGGTTGTTGCCAACTGCACTCTCATCACTGGCTTGGCAAACAGGCTTTTCTGCCGCTCTTGCGTGGTTTAAGCCTTGGCCAGGCTTTCGAGCCACTGCCTCAGCTACACATTTGGGATTGCTCCCTGCCGGTTTTTGTAGAGTACCGGACTCTTTCCGTTTTTGAGATTTATAAGCGGGATGCATTGTGGTTCCCACGAGTTGCGGAAAAAGGATGTCCACCTGCACAGAGATCCGCGATGTTCAGGTAAGGCTAGTCAATATCGGAGGTCGCCACGTATCCGATATGCTCCATAGATAACTGGGCTATTTGTGGACCGCCAGCACGGCTGACTATCGGTACGGGTCGCAATCCACCTTAGTCCGGCCCGTTACCTCGAAACCATGGCTCGGTCCTTTGCCAGGGACAAGACTATGGAGCAGACCATGTCCGAAGTTCAGGGCCCGCGTCTTAGCTAGCATCAGTACCTTGCGGACCACTGTGATGCGGAGGATTTTTTGCCAACCATAGAGTATTCTTACTTGTTTTTATTTGGACGTTGAAGTACTAACGTTAGTTATCGCGGCGACCCAGGCCAACTGTAACCCACATTCCATCCAACTAACCGAGGGGCGCGCCGGATAACGTGGGGTAACGAAGATAACACAACAGTGTTAATAGAAGATATAGAAGAAGCACTACTAATAATTGGGATAAACGTTTTATAATGTGATCATAAGATCCGAAATGGGTTATGAATAGCACAATTCGAATTACAAATTTTAAGCGAAAGAGGTAGAAAATTACATTTATTTCTGATGGAAATTTGAAAATTAAGTGAAATTTATAGTGTTTAGTAATATAAGGATCAGGTTCTTGATCAGGCTCTATTAGCAGAGGAAGAAATACGCTTGTCAAACTTAAGCTTGGGATCTAAAAGGATTCGCCAAATCCTCATCACATTCAAAACAATCAACTGATTAGCGATTAAAAGAACATTTATTTAAAAAGGGTATTCGGCTGTAAAAAGACATAAGTTTGGATTTATCATTATTAAGATTTAATAAATTTACCGGATATTAGGCTTCAAAACTGTCTGCTAGTTCGATGCCTTTGTCCAGTAAAAGACTCACTAGAGGACAAGAAGAGTTTTACATAATCAGAATAAATCAGTACTCGAACGTGACTTATAACAATTATTTCTAAGAGTTAAGTATTTTGAGAAAATCCAGAAGTTTAAGTTTGTGAATTAGCAGTCAGAGTCATTTACAGAGTCAAAAGGAATACTGAAGTCAGTGTAAGAAAAATATTTCTAAGAGTTAAGTATTTTGAGAAAATCCAGAAGATTAAGTTTGTGAATTAGCAGTCAGAGTCATTTACAGAGTCAAAAGGAATACTGAAGACAGTGTAAGTAAAATCCGTATCCATTTTGTTTTGAGAAACATTAATAACAAAAGAATTGAATTCTAAGAAGTTTGTGGTAGTAGATCTATATTTCATTAACCCATTTTGGCAGGGCGAAATCGGTGATCTACAAAGATGTTTTTGTTGAGAAGTTATCAACTTCTCAAAAATCTTACTAATAGCGGACAACTTAGAAAACTTACTAGCAACACATTTTTCAAGTTTGATAACTCCAGCTTTCGAATTGTGTGAGATTTAAGCGTTCTTCGATTTATACTAACAGGTGTCTCGGTTTTGGGAGACGGACTTGGCGTGGCCATCCAATTTTTTATCGATCTCTTAGGGAAGGAAGCAGAACTATAAATGTCTTTCAGTCACGCACACTCCCATCCCCAAAATCACCTAAAGCCCATATCTCCCGTAATTTTAAAGGCAAACTTCGACGTTTGATTATTAAAAATCTGATTGAAAGATCGGTATTTCTTAGCTACAGGCACCCTGTTCTTTCCCACATGCTATCGGTTACTATTACTTATGGTATCAACGCATTTCGCAGTCAGTTATGCGCGATTGCACCGTTGTCTTGTTATACACTGAACCCATTAAAAATGGGTAAAAAGGGTATAATGGTTTTGTACAAATGTATGTAACAGGCAGAAGGAAGTATATCAGACCCCATAAAGTATATATATTCTTGATCAGGGTCAACAGCCTAGTCGATATAGCCATGTCAATGTGCCCGTCCGTATGTCCGTCTGTGTGAACACGCTGATCTCAGAGACTATAAGAGCTAGAGACTTCAAATTTTGAATATAGGTTCTTGTATACCCGGCGCAGATCAAGTTTTCATTATTTTTATCGATAACTGCTTCCGTTTCTCGATTTTCGTTACCTTTAAATTGCCGATAACAACAAATGCTACAATTTTAAAGGTAGAATCTTCTACGTAATACGTAATATGTATGTGCATATTATTGATTAACTGCCCAATATCATCATGATCGGATAAGAAAGACCCAAGTTACTGTCGAAGATATATTATCACATTGATCTCATTTCTATCATCAGAAAGAGAAAGTGATGACATGATATTCGACGCGAGTGTCAATATGTCTTTGTGTGTAATCTGCAGAGCCCCGTTACCGCGTTACGATTGGGTGTACGTATGGATGTGTGTATTAATGTATATGCACTGGAGGCTTGGACCCTACTACCAGCAGATGGATACTCGCACTGCTGCGGTCCAGGCAAGCCACAGCATCATTACACGATAGCACTGTAACAGTCCTAACCACCAAGGGCTGTCCCCAAGGAGGGTTTTGTCTCAGCTACTCTGGAGTCAGTTAGTAGACGAACTACTTAACAGACTTGCTAACAGTGGTATTCAATGTCAAAGTTTCACCGATCAAAGTTATACCGATAAGTTAGACGACATAAGTTACAGAGGATGAGACAATTATGGCTCTCAGGTGCCCTACTAGAAACAAGTATGGCGGTTAAATACCTTGGAGTCACATTTGACAGCAGACTTAACTTTGGCACCCAAGTGCAAATACAATATGAATGTGCTCCAGGACGCTTTATATATGTCGTAGCATAGCCGGTAAATCATGGGGTACATCACCATATATATTAAGATGACTACACCTAATGGTAGTAGGACCCATGCTAACCTATGGGGTGATAGCATGGGGCGACATGGCGTGGCTGATCACCGTGAGGAAACAATTGCAAAAGTTACAAAGAATGACCTGCGTATGTATGACAGGAGCAATGCGCACCTGCCCAACAATGGTCCTTGAATCATTAATGGAGATCACACCACTGCACCATACCATAAGGCTCAAGCAGAACGCCACGGTTTTAAGGATGTCAGATGGAGTTGGGGGATATCATATCCTAAGCTATAAAGATGCCCAAATCCTTTCAAATGAACTGCCCCTGCTAATGCAACCTAGGGAGTGCACCCTTTGAAACCGCACACCATTAAATGCTACACCGATGGATCACTCACCAATCAGGGCACAGGTATTGGAGTGGTCGGCCCTCGGGTATCTTACCATGAATCCCTGAGGTGTGTGCGATAGGAAGATGTCCGGACTTCAACTATCGGAATTCTGATATATCCATCCTATCCGATAGTCAAGCAGCATTAAACGCTATAATGGGGACTAAGATAATATCGAAAGTAGTCCATGAGGTTCGTTCAAAGCTAGACCTACTCGTGACTCACAACAGGCTTACCCTACGGTGGGCTCCGGGCCATAGGGACACGAGGCGGCTGATAAGCACGCAAGAACGGGGGCAGAAAGACCCCTAACATTAACTGCACAATTTCATCATGATCGGATAACAAAGACCCAGTTACTGTCGAAGATATATTATAACACGTGGGGTAACAAAGATAACACAACAGTGTTAATAGAAAATATAGAAGAAGCACTACTAATAATTGGGATAAACGTTTTATAATGTGAGCATAAGATCTGAAATGGGTTATGAATAGCACAATTCGAATTACAAATTTTAAGCGAAAGAGGTAGAAAATTCCATTTATTTCTGATGGAAATTTGAAAATTAAGTGAAATTTATAGTGTTTAGAAATATATGGATCAGGTTCTTGATCAGCAGCAGAGGAAGAAATACGCTTGTCAAACTTAAGCTTGGGATCTAAAAGGATTCGCCAAATCCTCATCACATTCAAAACAATCAACTGATTAGCGATTAAAAGAACATTTATTTAAAAAGGGTATTCGGCTGTAAAAAGACATAAGTTTGGATTTATCATAATTAAGATTTAATAAATTTACCGGATATTAGGCTTCAAAACTGTCTGCTAGTTCGATGCCTTTGTCCAGTAAAAGACTCACTAGAGGACAAGAAGAGTTTTACATAATCAGAATAAATCAGTACTCGAACGTGACTTATAACAATTATTTCTAAGAGTTAAGTATTTTGAGAAAATCCAGAAGTTTAAGTTTGTGAATTAGCAGTCAGAGTCATTTACAGAGTCAAAAGGAATACTGAAGTCAGTGTAAGTAAAATCCGTTTCCATTTTGTTTTGAGAATCATTAATAACAAAAGAATTGAATTTTAAGAAGTTTGTGGTAGCAGATCTATATTTCATTAACCCATTTTGGCAGGGCGAAATCGGTGATCTACAAAGATGTTTTTGTTGAGAAGTTATCAACTTCTCAAAAATCTTACTAAAAGCGGACAACTTACAAAACTTACTAGCAACATATTTTTCAAGTTTGATAACTCCAGCTTTCAAATTGTGTGAGATTTAAGCGTTCTTAAAATTATACTAACAGGTGTCTCGGTTTTGGGAGACGGACTTGGCGTGGCCATCCAATTTTTTATCGATCTCTTGGGGAAGGAAGCTGAACTATAAATGTCTTTCAGTCACGCACACTCCCATCCCCAAAATCACCTAAAGCCCATATCTCCCGTAATTTTAACGGCAAACTTCGACGTTTGATTATTAAAAATCTGATTGAAAGATCGGTATTTCTTAGCTACAGGCACCCTGTTCTTTTCCACATGCTATCGGTTACTATTACTTATGGTATCAACGCATTTCGCAGTCAGTTATGCGCGATTGCACCGTTGTCTTGTTATACACTGAACCCATTAAAAATGGGTAAAAAGGGTATAATGGTTTTGTACAAATGTATGTAACAGGCAGAAGGAAGTATATCAGACCCCATAAAGTATATATATTCTTGATCAGGGTCAACAGCCTAGTCGATATAGCCATGTCAATGTGCCCGTCCGTATGTCCGTCTGTGTGAATACGCTGATCTCAGAGACTATAAGAGCTAGAGACTTCAAATTTTGAATATAGGTTCTTGTATGCCCGGCGCAGATCAAGTTTTCATTATTTTTATCGATAACTGCATCCGTTTCTCGATTTTCGTTACCTTTAAATTGCCGATAACAACAAATGCTACAATTTTAAAGGTAGAATCTTCTACTTAATACGTAATATGTATGTGCATATTATTGATTAACTGCCCAATATCATCATGATCGGATAAGAAAGACCCAAGTTACTGTCGAAGATATATTATCACATTGATCTCATTTCTATCATCAGAAAGAGAAAGTGATGACATGATATTCAACGCGAGTGCCAATATGTCTTTGTGTGTAATCTGCAGAGCCCCGTTACCCCGTTACGATTACGTGTACGTATATATGTGTGTATTTATGTATATGCACTGGAGGCTTGGACCCGACTACCAGCAGATGGATACTCGCACTGCTGCGGTCCAGGCAAGCCACAGCATCATTACACGATAGCACTGTAACAGTCCTAACCACCAAGGGCTGTCCCCTAGGAGGGTTTTGTCTCAGCTACTCTGGAGTCAGTTAGTAGACGAACTACTTAACAGACTTGCTAACAGTGGTGTTCAATGTCAAAGTTTCACCGATCAAAGTTATACCGATAAGTTAGACGACATAAGTTACAGAGGATGAGGCAATTAGGCTCTTAGGATGTCGGCAGAAGGAATTGGGGCAATCATATCCTAAGCTATAAAGATGCCCAAATCCTTTCAAATGAACTGCCCCTGCTAATGCAACCTAGGGAGTGCTCCCTTTGAAACCGCACACCATTAAATGCTACACCAATGGATCACTCACCAATCAGGGCACAGGTCTTGGAGTGGTGGGCCCTCGGGTATCTTGCCATGAATCCCTGAGGTGTGCGCGATAGGAAAATGTGCGGAATTCAACTATCGGAATTCGGATATATCCATCCTATCCGATAGTCAAGCAGCATTAAGCGCTATAATGGGGACTAAGATAATATCGAAAGTAGTCCATGAGGTTCGTTCAAAGCTAGACCTACTCGTGACTCACAACAGGCTTACCCTACGATGGGCTCCGGGCCATAGGGACACAAGGCGGCTGATAAGCACGCAAGAATGGTGGCAGAAAGCCCCCTAACATTAACTGCACAATTTCATCATGATCGGATAAGAAAGACCCAGTTCCTGTCGAAGATATATTATAACACTGATCTCATTTCTATCATCAGAGCAAGTGATGAGATGATATTCGACGCGAGGGTCAACATGGCTTTATGTGTAATCTGCAGAGCGCCGTTACCCCGTTACGATTGCGTGTACGTATATATGTGTGTATTTATGTATACGCACGTGCATATTGCCAGTCAGCTAGGATCAGATCGGGCTTGTGAATAAAAACAATGCGGTGCTCGTTTTTTTTTTATTCTTCAGTGCCTGAGCTTGCTATTAGAAATGAATGCACTTGCAGACCTGCTCACATTTGGGTGCAAAACTAATTATAGGGAAAGTTGTCAATAGTTTTAGAATATATTTAACAGCTGGGTTCAGGGTAAATCATAGTCGAGCTCACTCGACTACGGCACCCATACTTGTTTTGTTTTGGACGTTGAAGTACTAACGTTAGTTAACGCGGGCACCCAGGCCAACTGTAACCCACATTCCATCCAACTGACCTAGGGGCGCGCCGGATAACGTGGGGTAACGAAGATCGCGAATTGCTAGGGTAATAACACAGCAGTTTTAATAGAAGATATAGAAGAAACACTACTTATAAATGGGATAATCGCTTTATAATGTGATCATAAGATCCGAAATGGGTTATGGCTAGCACAATTCGAATTACAAATTTAAAGCGAAGGTTGAAAATTCCATGTATTTCTGATGGAAAGTAAAAAATTAAGTGAAATTTATAGTGTTTAGTAATATAGGGATCAGGTTCTTGATCAAGCTCTATTAGCAGAGGAAGAAATACGCTTGTCAAACTTAAGCTTGGGATCTAAAAGGATTCGCCAAATCCTCATCACATTCAAATCAATCAACTGATTAGCGATTAAAAGAACATTTATTTAAAAAGGGTATTCGGCTGTAAAAAGACATAAGTTTGGATTTATCATAATTAAGATTTAATAAATTTACCGGATATTAGGCTTCAAAACTGTCTGTCAGTTCGATGCCTTTGTCCAGTAAAAGACCCACTAGAGGAAAAGAAGAATTTTACATAATCAGAATAAATCAGTACTCGAACGTGACTTATAACAATTATTTCTAAGAGTTAATTATTTTGAGAAAATCCAGAAGATAAAGTTTATGAATTAGCAGTCAGAGTCATTTACAGAGTCAAAAGGAATACAGAAGTCAGCGTAAGTAAAATCCGTTTCCATTTTGTTTTGAGAACCATTAATAACAAAAGAATTGAATTCTAAGAAGTTTGTGGTAGCAGATCTATATTTCATTAACCCATTTTGGCAGGGCGAAATCGGTGATCTACAAAGATGTTTTTGTTGAGAAGTTATCAACTTCTCAAAAATCTTACTAATAGCGGACAACTTAGAAAACTTACTAGCAACACATTTTTCAAGTTTGATAACTCCAGCTTTCGAATTGTGTGAGATTTAAGCGTTCTTCGATTTATACTAACAGGTGTCTCGGTTTTGGGAGACGGACTTGGCGTGGCCATCCAACTTTTTATCGATCTCTTAGGGAAGGAAGCAGAACTATAAATGTCTTTCAGTCACGCCCACTCCCATCCCCAAAATCACATAAAGCCCATATCTCCCGTAATTTTAAAGGCAAACTTCGACGTTTGATTATTAAAAATCTGATTGAAAGATCGGTATTTCTTAGCTACAGGCACCCTGTTCTTTCCCACATGCTATCGGTTACTATTACTTATGGTATCAACGCATTTCGCAGTCAGTTATGCGCGACTGCACCGTTCTGTCTTGTTATACACTGAACCCATTAAAAATGGGTAAAATGTGTATAAAGGTTTTGTACAAATGTACATATGTAACAGGCAGAAGGAAGTATATCAGACCCCATAAAGTATATATATTCGTGATCAGGGTCAACAGCCTAGTCGATATAGCCATGTTAATGTGCCCGTCTGTATGTCCGTCTGTGTGAACACGCTGATCTCAGAGACTATAAGAGCTAGAGACTTCAAATTTTGAATATAGGTTCTTGTATACCCGGCGCAGATAAAGTTTTCATTATTTTTATCGATAACTGCTTCCGTTTCTCGATTTTCGTTACCTTTAAATTGCCGATAACAACAAATGCTACAATTTTAAAGGTAGAATCTTCTAATTAATACATAATATGTATGTGCATATTATTGATTAACTGCCCAATATCTTCATGATCGGATAAGAAAGACCCAAGTTACTGTCGAAGATATATTATCACATTGATCTCATTTCTATCATCAGAGCAAGTGATGAGATGATATTCGACGCGAGTATCAATATGTCTTTGTGTGTAATCTGCAGAGCCCCGTTACCCCGTTACGATTGGGTGTATGTATATATGTGTGTATTAATGTATATGCACTGGAGGCTTGGACCCTACTACCAGCAGATGGATACTCGCACTGCTGCGGTCCAGGCAAGCCACAGCATCATTACATGATAGCACTGTAACAGTCCTAACCACCAAGGGCTGTCCGCAACGGGGGTTTTGTCTCAGCTACTCTGGAGTCAGTTAGTAGACGAACTACTTAACAGACTTGCTAACAGTGGTATTCAATGTCAAAGTTTCACCGATCAAAGTTATACCGATAAGTTAGACGACATAAGTTACAGAGGATGAGACAATTATGGCTCTCAGGTGCCCTACTAGAAACAAGTATGGCGGTTAAATACCTTGGAGTCACATTTGACAGCAGACTTAACTTTGGCACCCAAGTGCAAATACAATATGAAAGTGCTCCAGGACGCTTGATATATGTCGTAGCATAGCCGGTAAATCATGGGGTACATCACCATATATATTAAGATGACTACACCTAATGGTAGTAAGACCCATGCTTACCTATGGGGTGATAGCATGGTGCGACATGGCGTGGCTGATCACCGTGAGAAAACAATTGCAAAAGTTGCAAATAATGGCCTGCATAAGTATGACAGGAGCAATGCATACCTGCCCGACAATGGTCCTTGAATCCTTAATGGAGATCACACCGCTGCACCATACCATAAGGCTCAAGCAGAAAGCCATGGTTTTAAGGATGTCGGCAGAAGGAATTGGGGCAATCATATCCTAAGCTATAAAGATGCCCAAATCCTTTCAAATGAACTGCCCCTGCTAATGCAACCTAGAGAGTGCACCCTTTGAAACCGCACACCATTAAATGCTACACCGATGGATCACTCACCAATCAGGGCACAGGTCTTGGAGTGGTGGGCCCTCGGGTATCTTGCCATGAATCCCTGAGGTGTGCGCGATAGGAAAATGTGCGGAATTCAACTATCGGAATTCGGATATATCCATCCTATCCGATAGTCAAGCAGCATTAAGCGCTATAATGGGGACTAAGATAATATCGAAAGTAGTCCATGATGTTCGTTCAAAGCTAGACCTACTCGTGACTCACAACAGGCTTACCCTACGATGGGCTCCGGGCCATAGGGACACAAGGCGGCTGATAAGCACGCAAGAATGGTGGCAGAAAGACCCCTAACATTAACTGCACAATTTCATCATGATCGGATAAGAAAGACCCAGTTACTGTCGAAGATATATTCGACGCGAGGGTCAACATGGCTTTATGTGTAATCTGCAGAGCCCCGTTACCCCGTTACGATTGGGTGTACGTATATATGTGTGTATTAATGTATATGCACTAGAGGCTTGGACTCTACTACCAGCAGATGGATACTCGCACTGCTGCGGTCCAGGCAAGCCACAGCATCATTACATGATAGCACTGTAACAGTCCTAACCACCAACGGCTGTCCGCAACGGGGGTTTTGTCTCAGCTACTCTGGAGTCAGTTAGTAGACGAACTACTTAACAGACTTGCTAACAGTGGTATTCAATGTCAAAGTTTCACCGATCAAAGTTATACCGATAAGTTAGACGACATAAGTTACAGAGGATGAGACAATTATGGCTCGCAGGTTCCCTACTAGAAACAAGTATGGACGTTAAATACCTTGGAGTCACATTTGACAGCAGACTTAACTTTGGCACCCAATTGCAAATACAATATGAAAGTGCTCCAGGACGCTTGATATATGTCGTAGCATAGCCGGTAAATCTTGGGGTACATCACCATATATATTAAGATGACTACACCTAATGGTAGTAAGACCCATGCTTACCTATGGGGTGATAGCATGGTGCGACATGGCGTGGCTGATCACCGTGAGAAAACAATTGCAAAAGTTGCAAATAATGGCCTGCATAAGTATGACAGGAGCAATGCATACCTGCCCGACAATGGTCCTTGAATCCTTAATGGAGATCACACCGCTGCACCATACCATAAGGCTCAAGCAGAAAGCCATGGTTTTAAGGATGTCGGCAGAAGGAATTGGGGCAATCATATCCTAAGCTATAAAGATGCCCAAATCCTTTCAAATGAACTGCCCCTGCTAATGCAACCTAGGGAGTGCACCCTTTGAAACCGCACACCATTAAATGCTACACCGATGGATCACTCACCAATCAGGGCACAGGTCTTGGAGTGGTGGGCCCTCGGGTATCTTGCCATGAATCCCTGAGGTGTTCGCGATAGGAAAATGTGCGGAATTCAACTATCGGAATTCGGATATATCCATCCTATCCGATAGTCAAGCAGCTTTAAGCGCTATAATGGGGACTAAGATAATATCGAAAGTAGTCCATGAGGTTCGTTCAAAGCTAGACCTACTCGTGACTCACAACAGGCTTACCCTACGATGGGCTCCGGGCCATAGGGACACAAGGCGGCTGATAAGCACGCAAGAATGGTGGCAGAAAGCCCCCTAACATTAACTGCACAATTTCATCATGATCGGATAAGAAAGACCCAGTTCCTGTCGAAGATATATTATAACACTGATCTCATTTCTATCATCAGAGCAAGTGATGAGATGATATTCGACGCGAGGGTCAACATGGCTTTATGTGTAATCTGCAGAGCGCCGTTACCCCGTTACGATTGCGTGTACGTATATATGTGTGTATTTATGTATACGCACGTGCATATTGCCAGTCAGCTAGGATCAGATCGGGCTTGTGAATAAAAACAATGCGGTGCTCGTTTTTTTTTTATTCTTCAGTGCCTGAGCTTGCTATTAGAAATGAATGCACTTGCAGACCTGCTCACATTTGGGTGCAAAACTAATTATAGGGAAAGTTGTCAATAGTTTTAGAATATATTTAACAGCTGGGTTCAGGGTAAATCATAGTCGAGCTCACTCGACTACAGCACCCATACTTGTTTTGTTTTGGACGTTGAAGTACTAACGTTAGTTAACGCGGGCACCCAGGCCAACTGTAACCCACATTCCATCCAACTGACCTAGGGGCGCGCCGGATAACGTGGGGTAACGAAGATCGCGAATTGCTAGGGTAATAACACAGCAGTTTTAATAGAAGATATAGAAGAAACACTACTTATAAATGGGATAATCGCTTTATAATGTGATCATAAGATCCGAAATGGGTTATGGCTAGCACAATTCGAATTACAAATTTAAAGCGAAGGTTGAAAATTCCATGTATTTCTGATGGAAAGTAAAAAATTAAGTGAAATTTATAGTGTTTAGTAATATAGGGATCAGGTTCTTGATCAAGCTCTATTAGCAGAGGAAGAAATACGCTTGTCAAACTTAAGCTTGGGATCTAAAAGGATTCGCCAAATCCTCATCACATTCAAATCAATCAACTGATTAGCGATTAAAAGAACATTTATTTAAAAAGGGTATTCGGCTGTAAAAAGACATAAGTTTGGATTTATCATAATTAAGATTTAATAAATTTACCGGATATTAGGCTTCAAAACTGTCTGTCAGTTCGATGCCTTTGTCCAGTAAAAGACCCACTAGAGGAAAAGAAGAATTTTACATAATCAGAATAAATCAGTACTCGAACGTGACTTATAACAATTATTTCTAAGAGTTAATTATTTTGAGAAAATCCAGAAGATAAAGTTTGTGAATTAGCAGTCAGAGTCATTTACAGAGTCAAAAGGAATACTGAAGTCAGCGTAAGTAAAATCCGTTTCCATTTTGTTTTGAGAACCATTAATAACAAAAGAATTGAATTCTAAGAAGTTTGTGGTAGCAGATCTATATTTCATTAACCCATTTTGGCAGGGCGAAATCGGTGATCTACAAAGATGTTTTTGTTGAGAAGTTATCAACTTCTCAAAAATCTTACTAATAGCGGACAACTTAGAAAACTTACTAGCAACACATTTTTCAAGTTTGATAACTCCAGCTTTCGAATTGTGTGAGATTTAAGCGTTCTTCGATTTATACTAACAGGTGTCTCGGTTTTGGGAGACGGACTTGGCGTGGCCATCCAACTTTTTATCGATCTCTTAGGGAAGGAAGCAGAACTATAAATGTCTTTCAGTCACGCCCACTCCCATCCCCAAAATCACATAAAGCCCATATCTCCCGTAATTTTAAAGGCAAACTTCGACGTTTGATTATTAAAAATCTGATTGAAAGATCGGTATTTCTTAGCTACAGGCACCCTGTTCTTTCCCACATGCTATCGGTTACTATTACTTATGGTATCAACGCATTTCGCAGTCAGTTATGCGCGACTGCACCGTTCTGTCTTGTTATACACTGAACCCATTAAAAATGGGTAAAATGTGTATAAAGGTTTTGTACAAATGTACATATGTAACAGGCAGAAGGAAGTATATCAGACCCCATAAAGTATATATATTCGTGATCAGGGTCAACAGCCTAGTCGATATAGCCATGTTAATGTGCCCGTCTGTATGTCCGTCTGTGTGAACACGCTGATCTCAGAGACTATAAGAGCTAGAGACTTCAAATTTTGAATATAGGTTCTTGTATACCCGGCGCAGATAAAGTTTTCATTATTTTTATCGATAACTGCTTCCGTTTCTCGATTTTCGTTACCTTTAAATTGCCGATAACAACAAATGCTACAATTTTAAAGGTAGAATCTTCTAATTAATACATAATATGTATGTGCATATTATTGATTAACTGCCCAATATCTTCATGATCGGATAAGAAAGACCCAAGTTACTGTCGAAGATATATTATCACATTGATCTCATTTCTATCATCAGAGCAAGTGATGAGATGATATTCGACGCGAGTATCAATATGTCTTTGTGTGTAATCTGCAGAGCCCCGTTACCCCGTTACGATTGGGTGTATGTATATATGTGTGTATTAATGTATATGCACTGGAGGCTTGGACCCTACTACCAGCAGATGGATACTCGCACTGCTGCGGTCCAGGCAAGCCACAGCATCATTACATGATAGCACTGTAACAGTCCTAACCACCAAGGGCTGTCCGCAACGGGGGTTTTGTCTCAGCTACTCTGGAGTCAGTTAGTAGACGAACTACTTAACAGACTTGCTAACAGTGGTATTCAATGTCAAAGTTTCACCGATCAAAGTTATACCGATAAGTTAGACGACATAAGTTACAGAGGATGAGACAATTATGGCTCTCAGGTGCCCTACTAGAAACAAGTATGGACGTTAAATACCTTGGAGTCACATTTGACAGCAGACTTAACTTTGGCACCCAAGTGCAAATACAATATGAAAGTGCTCCAGGACGCTTGATATATGTCGTAGCATAGCCGGTAAATCATGGGGTACATCACCATATATATTAAGATGACTACACCTAATGGTAGTAAGACCCATGCTTACCTATGGGGTGATAGCATGGTGCGACATGGCGCGGCTGATCACCGTGAGAAAACAATTGCAAAAGTTGCAAAGAATGGCCTGCGTATGTATGACAGGAGCAATGCGTACCTGCCCAACAATGGTCCTTGAATCATTAATGGAGATCACACCACTGCACCATACCATAAGGCTCAAGCAGAAAGCCATGGTTTTAAGGAGTCGGCAGAAGGAGTTGGGGGCTATCATATCCTAAGCCATAAAGATGCCCAACTCATTTCAAATGAACTGCCCCTGCTAATGCAACCTAGTGAGTGCACCCTTTGAAACCGCACACCATTAAATGCTACACCGATGGATCACTCACTAATCAGGGCACAGGTCTTGGAGTGGTTGGCCCTTTGGTATCTTACCATGAATCCCTGAGGTGTGTGCGATAGGAAGATATGCGGACTTCAACTATCGGAATATGGACATATCCATCCTATCCGATAGTCAAGCAGCATTAAGCGCTATAATGGGGACTAAGATAATATCAAAAGTAGTCCATGAGGTTCGTTCAAAGCTAGACCTACTCGTGACTCACAACAGGCTTACCCTACGATGGGCTCCGGGCCATAGGGACACAAGGCAGCTGATAAGCACGCAAGAATGGGGGCAGAAAGGCCCCTAATATTAACTGCATGCTTTCATCATTATCGGATAAGAAAAACCCAGTTACTGTCGAAGATATATTATAACACTGATCCCATTTCTATCATCAGAAAGAGCGAGCGTCAATAAGTCTTTGTGTGTAATCTGCAGAGCCCCGTTACCCCGTTACGATTGCGTGTACGTATATATGTGTGTATTTATGTATATGCACTGGAGGCTTGGACCCTACTACCAGCAGATGGATACTCGCACTGCTGCGGTCCAGGCAAGCCACAGCATCATTACACGATAGCACTGTAACAGTCCTAACCACCAAGGGCTGTCCCCAAGGAGGGTTTTGTCTCAGCTACTCTGGAGTCAGTTAGTAGACGAACTACTTAACAGACTTGCTAACAGTGGTGTTCAATGTCAAAGTTTCACCGATCAAAGTTATACCGATAAGTTAGACGACATAAGTTACAGAGGATGAGGCAATTATGGCTCTCAGGTGCCCTACTAGAAACAAGTATGGCGGTTAAATACCTTGGAGTCACATTTGACAGCAGACTTAACTTTGGCACCCAAGTGCAAATACAATATGAAAGTGTTCCAGGACGCTTTATATATGTCGTAGCATAGCCGGTAAATCATGGGGTACATCACCATAGATATTAAGATGACTACACCTAATGGTAGTAAGAGCCATACTAATCTATGGGGTGATAACATGGGGCGACAGGGCGCGGCTGATCACCATGAGGAAACAATTGCAAAAGTTGCAAAGAATGGCCTGCGTATGTATGACAGGAGCAATGCGTACCTGCCCAACAATGGTCCTTGAATCATTAATGGAGATCACACCACTGTGCCATAACATAAGGCTCAAGCGGAAAGCCACGGTTTTAAGGATGGCAGAAGGAGTTGGGGGCTATCAGATCCTAAGCCATAAAGATGCCCAACTCATTTCAAATGAACTGCCCCTGCTAATGCAACCTAGTGAGTGCACCCTACGAAACCGCATACCATTAAATGCTACACCGATGGATCACTCACCAATCAGGGCACAAGGCCTTGGAGTGGTGGGCCCTCTGGTATCTTGCCATGAATCCCTGAGGTGTCCGCGATAGGAAGATGTGCGGACTTCAACTATCGGAATATGGATATATCCACCCTATCCGATAGTCAAGCAGCATTAAGCGCTATAATGGGGACTAAGATAATATCGAAAGTAGTCCATGAGGTTCGTTCAAAGCTAGACCTACTCGTGACTCACAACAGGCTTACCCTACGATGGGCTCCGGGCCATAGGGACACAAGGCGGCTGATAAGCACGCAAGAATGGGGACAGAAAGGCCCCTAACATTAACTGCACAATTTCATCATGATCGGATAAGAAAGACCCAGTTACTGGCGAAGATATATTCTAACACTGATCTCATTTCTATCATCAGAAAGAGAAAGTGATGAAATGATATTCGACGCGAGCGTCAACATGGCTTTATGTGTAATCTGGCGAGCGCCGTTACCCCGTTACGATTGCTTGTACATATATATGTGTGTATTTATGTATATGCACGTGCAGCTAGGATCAGATCGGGGTTGTGAATAAAAACATGCGGTGCTCGCTTCTTTTTTATTCTCCAGTGCCTGAGCTTGCTATTAGAAATGAGTGCACTTGCAGACCTGCTCACATTTGGGTGCAAAACTTACTATGGGGAAAGTTTCCAATAGTTTGAGAATATATTTATCAGCTGGGTTCAGGGTAAATCATAGTCGAGCTCACTTGACTACAGCACCCTTACTTGTTTTGTTTTGGACGTTGAAGTACTAGCGTTAGTTAACGCGGGCACCCAGGCCAACTGTAACCCACATTCCATCCAGCTGACCGAGGGGCGCGCCGGATAACGTGGGGTAACGAAGATCGCGAATTGCTAGAGTGATAACACAGCAGTTTTAATAGAAGATATAGAAGAAACACTACTTATAAATGGGATAAACGCTTTATAATGTGAGCATAAGATCCGAAATGGGATATGGATAGCACAATTCGAATTACAAATTTAAAGCGAAGGTTGAAAATTCCATGTATTTCTGATGGAAATTTGAAAACTAAGTGAAATTTATAGTGTTTAGTAATATAGGGATCAGGTTGATCAGTCTTGATCAGGCTCTATTAGCAGAGGAGGAAATACGCTTGTCAACCTTAAGCTTGGGATCGAACAGGATTCCCCAAATCCTCATCACATTCAAAACAATCAACTGATTAGCGATTAAAAGAACATTTA
Source organism: Drosophila anomalipes (assembly GCA_035041615.1). Lineage (NCBI taxonomy): Eukaryota > Metazoa > Arthropoda > Insecta > Diptera > Drosophilidae > Drosophila > Drosophila anomalipes. Next base: position 23,016 of record JAWNKZ010000036.1, read on the forward strand.
TTTAAAAAGGGTATTCGGCTGTAAAAAGACATAAGTTTGGATTTATCATAATTAAGATTTAATAAATTTACCGGATATTAGGCTTCAAAACTGTCTGTCAGTTCGATGCCTTTGTCCAGTAAAAGACTCACTAGAGGACAAGAAGAGTTTTAAATAATCAGAATATATCAGTACTCGAACGTGACTTATAACAATTATTTCTAAGAGTTAAGTATTTTGAGAAAATCCAGAAGATTAAGTTTGTGAATTAGCAGTCAGAGTCATTTACAGAGTCAAAAGGAATACTGAAGTCAGTGTAAGTAAAATCCGATTCCATTTTGTTTTGAGAACCATTAATAACGAATTAACCCATTTTGGCAGGGCGAAATCGGTGATCTACAAAGATGTTTTTGTTGAGAAGTTATCAACTTCTCAAAAATCTTACTAATAGCGGACAACTTACAAAACTTACTAGCAACATATTTTTCAAGTTTGATAACTCCAGCTTTCAAATTGTGTGAGATTTAAGCGTTCTTCGATTTATACTAACAGGTGTCTCGGTTTTGGGAGACGGAGTTGGCGTGGCCATCCAATTTTTTATCGATCTCTTAGGGAAGGAAGCTGAACTATAAATTTCTTTCAGTCACGCCCACTCCCATCCCCAAAATCACCTAAAGCCCATATCTCCCGTAATTTTAAAGACAAACTTGGACGTTTGATTATTAAAAATCTGATTAGAAGATCGGTATTTCTTAGCTACAGGCACCCTGTTCTTTCCTACATGTTATCAGTTACTACTACTTATGGTATCAACGCATTTCGCAGTCGGTTAGGCGCGACGGCACCGTTCTGCCTTGTTATACACTGAACCCATTAAAAATGGGTAAAAAGGGTATAATGGTTTTGTACAAATGTATGTAACAAGCAGAAGGAAGTATCTCAGACCGGATAAAGGATATATATTCTTGATCAGGGTCAACAGCCTAGTCGATATAGCCATGTCAATGTGCCCGTCCGTATGTCCGTCTGTATGAACACGCTGATCTCAGAGACTATAAGAGCTAGAGACTTCAAATTTGGAATATAGGTTCTTGTATACCCGGCGCAGATCAAGTTTTCATTATTTGTATCAATAACTGCATCCGTTTCTCGATTATCGATACATTTAAATTGCCGATAGCAATAATTGCTACAATTTTAAAGGTAGAATCTTCTAATTAATACATAATATGCACATGCATATTATTGATTAACTGCCCAATATCATCATGATCGGATAAGAAAGACCCAAGTTACTGTCGAAGATATATTATCACATTGATCTCATTTCTATCATCAGAAAGAGAAAGTGATGACATGATATTCAACGCGAGTGCCAATATGTCTTTGTGTGTAATCTGCAGAGCCCCGTTACCCCGTTACGATTGCGTGTACGTATATATGTGTGTATTTATGTATATGCACTGGAGGCTTGGACCCGACTACCAGCAGATGGATACTCGCACTGCTGCGGTCCAGGCAAGCCACAGCATCATTACACGATAGCACTGTAACAGTCCTAACCACCAAGGGCTGTCCCCAAGGAGGGTTTTGTCTCAGCTACTCTGGAGTCAGTTAGTAGACGAACTACTTAACAGACTTGCTAACAGTGGTGTTCAATGTCAAAGTTTCACCGATCAAAGTTATACCGATAAGTTAGACGACATAAGTTACAGAGGATGAGGCAATTATGGCTCTCAGGTGCCCTACTAGAAACAAGTATGGCGGTTAAATACCTTGGAGTCACATTTGACAGCAGACTTAACTTTGGCACCCAAGTGCAAATACAATATGAAAGTGCTCCAGGACGCTTTATATATGTCGTAGCATAGCCGGTAAATCATGGGGTACATCACCATATATATTAAGATGACTACACCTAATGGTAGTAAGACCCATGCTAACCTATGGGGTGATAGCATGGTGCGACAGGGCGCGGCTGATCACCGTGAGGAAACAATTGCAAAAGTTGCAAAGAATGGCCTGCGTATGTATGACAGGAGCAATGCGTACCTGCCCGACAATGGTCCTTGAATCCTTAATGGAGATCACACCGCTGCACCATACCATAAGGCTCAAGCAGAAAGCCATGGTTTTAAGGATGTCGGCAGAAGGAATTGGGGCAATCATATCCTAAGCCATAAAGATGCCCAAATCCTTTCAAATGAACTGCCCCTGCTAATGCAACCTAGGGAGTGCACCCTTTGAAACCGCACACCATTAAATGCTACACCGATGGATCACTCACCAATCAGGGCACAGGTCTTGGAGTGGTGGGCCCTCGGGTATCTTGCCATGAATCCCTGAGGTGTTCGCGATAGGAAAATGTGCGGAATTCAACTATCGGAATTCGGATATATCCATCCTATCCGATAGTCAAGCAGCTTTAAGCGCTATAATGGGGACTAAGATAATATCGAAAGTAGTCCATGAGGTTCGTTCAAAGCTAGACCTACTCGTGACTCACAACAGGCTTACCCTACGATGGGCTCCGGGCCATAGGGACACAAGGCGGCTGATAAGCACGCAAGAATGGTGGCAGAAAGCCCCCTAACATTAACTGCACAATTTCATCATGATCGGATAAGAAAGACCCAGTTCCTGTCGAAGATATATTATAACACTGATCTCATTTCTATCATCAGAGCAAGTGATGAGATGATATTCGACGCGAGGGTCAACATGGCTTTATGTGTAATCTGCAGAGCGCCGTTACCCCGTTACGATTGCGTGTACGTATATATGTGTGTATTTATGTATACGCACGTGCATATTGCCAGTCAGCTAGGATCAGATCGGGCTTGTGAATAAAAACAATGCGGTGCTCGTTTTTTTTTTATTCTTCAGTGCCTGAGCTTGCTATTAGAAATGAATGCACTTGCAGACCTGCTCACATTTGGGTGCAAAACTAATTATAGGGAAAGTTGTCAATAGTTTTAGAATATATTTAACAGCTGGGTTCAGGGTAAATCATAGTCGAGCTCACTCGACTACAGCACCCATACTTGTTTTGTTTTGGACGTTGAAGTACTAACGTTAGTTAACGCGGGCACCCAGGCCAACTGTAACCCACATTCCATCCAACTGACCTAGGGGCGCGCCGGATAACGTGGGGTAACGAAGATCGCGAATTGCTAGGGTAATAACACAGCAGTTTTAATAGAAGATATAGAAGAAACACTACTTATAAATGGGATAATCGCTTTATAATGTGATCATAAGATCCGAAATGGGTTATGGCTAGCACAATTCGAATTACAAATTTAAAGCGAAGGTTGAAAATTCCATGTATTTCTGATGGAAAGTAAAAAATTAAGTGAAATTTATAGTGTTTAGTAATATAGGGATCAGGTTCTTGATCAAGCTCTATTAGCAGAGGAAGAAATACGCTTGTCAAACTTAAGCTTGGGATCTAAAAGGATTCGCCAAATCCTCATCACATTCAAATCAATCAACTGATTAGCGATTAAAAGAACATTTATTTAAAAAGGGTATTCGGCTGTAAAAAGACATAAGTTTGGATTTATCATAATTAAGATTTAATAAATTTACCGGATATTAGGCTTCAAAACTGTCTGTCAGTTCGATGCCTTTGTCCAGTAAAAGACCCACTAGAGGAAAAGAAGAATTTTACATAATCAGAATAAATCAGTACTCGAACGTGACTTATAACAATTATTTCTAAGAGTTAATTATTTTGAGAAAATCCAGAAGATAAAGTTTGTGAATTAGCAGTCAGAGTCATTTACAGAGTCAAAAGGAATACTGAAGTCAGCGTAAGTAAAATCCGTTTCCATTTTGTTTTGAGAACCATTAATAACAAAAGAATTGAATTCTAAGAAGTTTGTGGTAGCAGATCTATATTTCATTAACCCATTTTGGCAGGGCGAAATCGGTGATCTACAAAGATGTTTTTGTTGAGAAGTTATCAACTTCTCAAAAATCTTACTAATAGCGGACAACTTAGAAAACTTACTAGCAACACATTTTTCAAGTTTGATAACTCCAGCTTTCGAATTGTGTGAGATTTAAGCGTTCTTCGATTTATACTAACAGGTGTCTCGGTTTTGGGAGACGGACTTGGCGTGGCCATCCAACTTTTTATCGATCTCTTAGGGAAGGAAGCAGAACTATAAATGTCTTTCAGTCACGCCCACTCCCATCCCCAAAATCACATAAAGCCCATATCTCCCGTAATTTTAAAGGCAAACTTCGACGTTTGATTATTAAAAATCTGATTGAAAGATCGGTATTTCTTAGCTACAGGCACCCTGTTCTTTCCCACATGCTATCGGTTACTATTACTTATGGTATCAACGCATTTCGCAGTCAGTTATGCGCGACTGCACCGTTCTGTCTTGTTATACACTGAACCCATTAAAAATGGGTAAAATGTGTATAAAGGTTTTGTACAAATGTACATATGTAACAGGCAGAAGGAAGTATATCAGACCCCATAAAGTATATATATTCGTGATCAGGGTCAACAGCCTAGTCGATATAGCCATGTTAATGTGCCCGTCTGTATGTCCGTCTGTGTGAACACGCTGATCTCAGAGACTATAAGAGCTAGAGACTTCAAATTTTGAATATAGGTTCTTGTATACCCGGCGCAGATAAAGTTTTCATTATTTTTATCGATAACTGCTTCCGTTTCTCGATTTTCGTTACCTTTAAATTGCCGATAACAACAAATGCTACAATTTTAAAGGTAGAATCTTCTAATTAATACATAATATGTATGTGCATATTATTGATTAACTGCCCAATATCTTCATGATCGGATAAGAAAGACCCAAGTTACTGTCGAAGATATATTATCACATTGATCTCATTTCTATCATCAGAGCAAGTGATGAGATGATATTCGACGCGAGTATCAATATGTCTTTGTGTGTAATCTGCAGAGCCCCGTTACCCCGTTACGATTGGGTGTATGTATATATGTGTGTATTAATGTATATGCACTGGAGGCTTGGACCCTACTACCAGCAGATGGATACTCGCACTGCTGCGGTCCAGGCAAGCCACAGCATCATTACATGATAGCACTGTAACAGTCCTAACCACCAAGGGCTGTCCGCAACGGGGGTTTTGTCTCAGCTACTCTGGAGTCAGTTAGTAGACGAACTACTTAACAGACTTGCTAACAGTGGTATTCAATGTCAAAGTTTCACCGATCAAAGTTATACCGATAAGTTAGACGACATAAGTTACAGAGGATGAGACAATTATGGCTCTCAGGTGCCCTACTAGAAACAAGTATGGCGGTTAAATACCTTGGAGTCACATTTGACAGCAGACTTAACTTTGGCACCCAAGTGCAAATACAATATGAAAGTGCTCCAGGACGCTTGATATATGTCGTAGCATAGCCGGTAAATCATGGGGTACATCACCATATATATTAAGATGACTACACCTAATGGTAGTAAGACCCATGCTTACCTATGGGGTGATAGCATGGTGCGACATGGCGTGGCTGATCACCGTGAGAAAACAATTGCAAAAGTTGCAAATAATGGCCTGCATAAGTATGACAGGAGCAATGCATACCTGCCCGACAATGGTCCTTGAATCCTTAATGGAGATCACACCGCTGCACCATACCATAAGGCTCAAGCAGAAAGCCATGGTTTTAAGGATGTCGGCAGAAGGAATTGGGGCAATCATATCCTAAGCTATAAAGATGCCCAAATCCTTTCAAATGAACTGCCCCTGCTAATGCAACCTAGGGAGTGCACCCTTTGAAACCGCACACCATTAAATGCTACACCGATGGATCACTCACCAATCAGGGCACAGGTCTTGGAGTGGTGGGCCCTCGGGTATCTTGCCATGAATCCCTGAGGTGTTCGCGATAGGAAAATGTGCGGAATTCAACTATCGGAATTCGGATATATCCATCCTATCCGATAGTCAAGCAGCTTTAAGCGCTATAATGGGGACTAAGATAATATCGAAAGTAGTCCATGAGGTTCGTTCAAAGCTAGACCTACTCGTGACTCACAACAGGCTTACCCTACGATGGGCTCCGGGCCATAGGGACACAAGGCGGCTGATAAGCACGCAAGAATGGTGGCAGAAAGCCCCCTAACATTAACTGCACAATTTCATCATGATCGGATAAGAAAGACCCAGTTCCTGTCGAAGATATATTATAACACTGATCTCATTTCTATCATCAGAGCAAGTGATGAGATGATATTCGACGCGAGGGTCAACATGGCTTTATGTGTAATCTGCAGAGCGCCGTTACCCCGTTACGATTGCGTGTACGTATATATGTGTGTATTTATGTATACGCACGTGCATATTGCCAGTCAGCTAGGATCAGATCGGGCTTGTGAATAAAAACAATGCGGTGCTCGTTTTTTTTTTATTCTTCAGTGCCTGAGCTTGCTATTAGAAATGAATGCACTTGCAGACCTGCTCACATTTGGGTGCAAAACTAATTATAGGGAAAGTTGTCAATAGTTTTAGAATATATTTAACAGCTGGGTTCAGGGTAAATCATAGTCGAGCTCACTCGACTACAGCACCCATACTTGTTTTGTTTTGGACGTTGAAGTACTAACGTTAGTTAACGCGGGCACCCAGGCCAACTGTAACCCACATTCCATCCAACTGACCGAGGGGCGCGCCGGATAACGTGGGGTAACGAAGATCGCGAATTGCTACAGTAATAACACAGCAGTTTTAATAGAAGATATAGAAGAACAACTACTTATAAATGGGATAATCGCTTTATAATGTGATCATAAGATCCGAAATGGGTTATGGCTAGCACAATTCGAATTACAAATTTTAAGCGAAGGTTGAAAATTCCATGTATTTCTGATGGAAAGTAAAAAATTAAGTGAAATTTATAGTGTTTAGTAATATAGGGATCAGGTTCTTGATCAGGCTCTATTAGCAGAGGAAGAAATACGTTTGTCAAACTTAAGCTTGGGATCTAAAAGGATTCGCCAAATCCTCATCACATTCAAATCAATCAACTGATTAGCGATTAAAAGAACATTTATTTAAAAAGGGTATTCGGCTGTAAAAAGACATAAGTTTGGATTTATCATAATTAAGATTTAATAAATTTACCGGATATTAGCCTTCAAAACTGTCTGTCAGTTCGATGCCTTTGTCCAGTAAAAGACCCACTAGAGGAAAAGAAGAGTTTTACATAATCAGAATAAATCAGTACTCGAACGTGACTTATAACAATTATTTCTAAGCGTTAAGTATTTTGAGAAAATCCAGAAGATTAAGTTTATGAATTAGTAGTCAGAGTCATTTACAGAGTCAAAAGGAATACTGAAGGCAGTGTAAGTAAAATCCGTTTCCATTTTGTTTTGAGAACCATTAATAACAAAAGAATTGAATTCTAAGAAGTTTGTGGTAGCAGATCTATATTTTATTAACCCATTTTGGCAGGGCGTAATCGGTGATCTACAAAGATGTTTTTGTTGAGAAGTTATCAACTTCTCAAAAATCTTACTAATAGCGGACAACTCAGAAAACTTTCTAGCAACATATTTTTCAAGTTTGATAACTCCAGCTTTCAAATTGTGTGAGATTTAAGCGTTCTTAAAATTATACTAACAGGTTTCTCGGTTTTGGGAGACGGACTTGGCGTGACCATCCAATTCTTCACCGATCTCTTAGGGAAGGAAGCTGAACTATAAATGTCTTTCAGTCACGTCCACTCCCATCCCCAAAATCACATAAAGCCCATATCTCCCGTAATTTTAAAGGCAAACTTCGACGTTTGATTATTAAAAATCTCATTGAAAGATCGGTATCTCTTAGCTACAGGCACCCTGTTCTTTCCTTTATGTTATCAGTTACTACTACTTATGGTATCAAAGCATTTCGCAGTCGGTTATGCGCGACTGCACCGTTCTGTCTTGTTATACACTGAACCCATTAAAAATGGGTAAAAAGGGTATAATGGTTTTGTACAAATGTATGTAACAGGCAGAAGGAAGTATCTCAGACTGCATAAAGTATATATATTCGTGATCAGGGTCAACAGCCTAGTCGATATAGCCATGTCCGTGTGCCCGTCCGTATGTCCGTCTGTATGAACACGCTGATCTCAGAGACTATAAGAGCTAGAGACTTCAAATTTAGAATATAGGTTCTTGTATACCCGGCACAGATCAGGTTTTCATTATTTTTATCGATAGCTGCCCCCGTTTCTCGATTATCGATACATTTAAATTGCCGATAGCAATAAATGCTACAATTTTAAAGGTAGAATCTTCTAATTAATACATAATATGCGTGTGCATATTATTGATTAACTGCCCAATATCATCATGATCGGATAAGAAAGACCCAAGTTACTGTCGAAGATATATTATCACATTGATCTCATTTCTATCATCAGAAAGAGAAGGTGATGAGATGATATTCGACGCAAGCGTCAATATGTCTTTGTGTGTAATCTGCAGAGCCGCGTTACCCCGTTGCGATTGGGTGTACGTATATATGTGTATATTTATGTATATGCACTGGAGGCTTGGACCCTACTACCAGCAGATGGATACTCGCACTGCTGCGGTCCAGGCAAGCCACAGCAACATTACACGATATCACTGTAACAGTCCTAACCACCAAGGGCTGTCCGCAACGGGGGTTTTGTCTCAGCTACTCTGGAGTCAGTTAGTAGACGAACTACTTAACAGACTTGCTAACAGTGGTATTCAATGTCAAAGTTTCACCGATCAAAGTTATACCGATAAGTTAGACGACATAAGTTACAGAGGATGAGGCAATTATGGCTCTCAGATGCCCTACTAGAAACAAGTATGGCGGTTAAATACCTTTGAATCATATTTGACAGCAGACTTAACTTTGGCACCCAAGTGCAAATACAATATGAAACTGCTCCAGGACGCTTTATATATGTCGTAGCATAGCCGTTAAATCATGGGGTACATCACCATAGATATTAAGATGACTACACCTAATGGTAGTAAGACCCATGCTAATCTATGGGGTGATAACATCGGGCGACAGGGCGCGGCTGATCACCGTGAGGAAACAATCGCAAAAGTTGCGAAGAATGGCCTGCGTATGTATGACAAGAGCAATGCGTACCTGTCCAACAATGGTCCTTGAATCCTTAATGGAGATCACACCACTCTACCATAACATAAGGCTCAAGCAGAAAGCCACGGTTTTAAGGATGGCAGAAGGAGTTGGGGGATATCATATCCTAAGCCATAAATGCCCAACTCATTTCAAATGAAGTGCCCCTGCTAATGCAACCTAGTGAGTGCACCCTATGAAACCGCACACCATTAAATGCCACACCGATGGATCACTCACCAATCAGGGCACAGGTCTTGGAGTGATGGGCCCACTGATATCTTACTATGAATCCCTGAGGTGTGTGCGATAGGAAGATGTCCGGACTTCAACTATCGGAATATGGATATATCCATCCTATCCGATAGTCAAGCAGCATTAAACGCTATAATGGGGACTAAGATAATATCGAAAGTAGTCCATGAGGTTCGTTCAAAGCTAGACCTACTCGTGACTCACAACAGGCTTGCCCTACGACGGGCTCCGGGCCATAGGGACACAAGGCGGCTGAGAAGCACGCAAGAATGGGGGCAGAAAGACCCCTAACATTAACTGCACAATTTCATCATGATCGGATAAGAAAGACCCAGTTACTGTCGAAGATATATTATAACACTGATCCCATTTCTATCATCAGAAAGAGCGAGCGTCAATATGTCTTTGTGTGTAATCTGCAGAGCCCCGTTACCCCGTTTCGATTGCGTGTACGTATATATGTGTGTATTTATGTATATACACTGGAGGCTTGGACCCGACTACCAGCAGATGGATACTCGCACTGCTGCGGTCCAGGCAAGCCACAGCATCATTACACGATAGCACTGTAACAGTCCTAACCACCAAGGGCTGTCCCCAAGGAGGGCTTTGTCTCAGCTACTCTGGAGTCAGTTAGTAGACGAACTACTTAACAGACTTGCTAACAGTGGTATTCAATGTCAAAGTTTCACCGATCAAAGTTATACCGATAAGTTAGACGACATAAGTTAGAGAGGATGAGGCAATTATGGCTCTCAGATGCCCTACTAGAAACAAGTATGGCGGTTAAATACCTTTGAATCATATTTGACAGCAGACTTAACTTTGGCACCCAAGTGCAAATACAATGTGAAAGTGCTCCAGGACGCTTTATATATGTCGTAGCGTAGCCGGTAAATCATGGGGTACATCACCAAAGACATTAAGATGACTACACCTAATGGCAGTAAGACCCATGCTAACCTATGGGGTGATAGCATGGGGCGACAGGGCGCGGCTGATCACCGTGAGGAAACAATTGCAAAAGTTGCAAAGAATGGCCTGCGTATGTATGACAGGAGCAATGCGTACCTGCCCAACAATGGTCCTTGAATCATTAATGGAGATCACACCATTGCACCATACCATAAGGCTCAAGCAGAAAGCCAAAGTTTTAAGGATGTCGGCAGAAGGAATTGGGGCATATCCTAAGCCGTAAAGATGCCCAAATCATTTCAAATGAACTGCCCCTGCTAATGCAACCTAGGGAGTGCACCCTATGAAAACGCACACCATTAAATGCCACACCGATGGATCACTCACCAATCAGGGCACAGGTCTGGGAGTGATGGGCCCTCTGATATCTTACTATGAATCCCTGAGGTGTGTGCGATAGGAAGATGTCGGGACTTCAACTATCGGAATATGGATATATCCATCCTATCCGATAGTCAAGCAGCATTAAGCGCTATAATGGGGACTAAGATAATATCGAAGGTAGTCCATAAGGTTCGTTCAAAGCTAGACCTACTCGTGACTCACAACAGGCTTGCCCTACGACGGGCCCCGGGCCATAGGGACACAAGGCGGCTGAGAAGCACGCAAGAATGGGGGCAGAAAGGCCCCTAAAATTAACTGCACAATTTCATCATGATCGGATAAGAAAGACCCAGTTACTGTCGAAGATATATTATAACACGTGGGGTAACGAAGATAACACAACAGTGTTAATAGGAAATATAGAAGAAGCACTACTAATAATTGGTATAAACGTTTTATAATGTGAGCATAAGATCCGAAATGGGTTATGGCTAGCACAATTCGAATTACAAATTTAAAGCGAAGGTTGAAAATTCCATGTATTTCTGATGGAAAGTAAAAAATTAAGTGAAATTTATAGTGTTTAGTAATATAGGGATCAGGTTCTTGATCAGGCTCTATTAGCAGAGGAAGAAATACGCTTGTCAAACTTAAGCTTGGGATCTAAAAGGATTCGCCAAATCCTCATCACATTCAAATCAATCAACTGATTAGCGAGTAAAAGAACATTTATTTAAAAAGGGTATTCGGCTGTAAAAAGACATAAGTTTGGATTTATCATAATTAAGATTTAATAAATTTACCGGATATTAGCCTTCAAAACTGTCTGTCAGTTCGATGCCTTTGTCCAGTAAAAGACCCACTAGAGGAAAAGAAGAGTTTTACATAATCAGAATAAATCAGTACTCGAACGTGACTTATAACAATTATTTCTACGAGTTAAGTATTTTGAGAAAATCCAGAAGTTTAAGTTTGTGAATTAGTAGTCAGAGTCATTTACAGAGTCAAAAGGAATACTGAAGTCAGTGTAAGTAAAATCCGTTTCCATTTTGTTTTGAGAACCATTAATAACAAAAGAATTGAATTTTAAGAAGTTTGTGGTAGCAGATCTATATTTTGTTAACCCATTTTGGCAGGGCGTAATCGGTGATCTACAAAGATGTTTTTGTTGAGAAGTTATCAACTTCTCAAAAATCTTACTAATAGCGGACAACTCAGAAAACTTTCTAGCAACATATTTTTCAAGTTTGATATCTCCAGCTTTCAAATTGTGTGAGATTTAAGCGTTCTTAAAATTATACTAACAGGTTTCTCGGTTTTGGGAGACGGACTTGGCGTGACCATCCAATTCTTTACCGATCTCTTAGGGAAGGAAGCTGAACTATAAATTTCTTTCAGTCGCGCTCACTACCATCCCCAGAATCACCTCAAGCCCATATCTACCGTAATTTTAAAGGCAAACTTGATTACCAACTTTGATTATTAAAAATCTCATTGAAAGATCGGTATCTTTTAGCTACAGGCACCCTGTTCTTTCCTTTATGTTATCAGTTACTACTACTTATGGTATCAAAGCATTTCGCAGTCGGTTAGGCGCGACTGCACCGTTCTGTCTTGTTATACACTGAACCCATTAAAAATGGGTAAAAAGGGTATAATGGATTTGCACAAATGTATGTAACAGGCAGAAGGAAGTATCTCAGACCCCATAAAGTATATATATTCGTGATCAGGGTCAACAGCCTAGTCGATATAGCCATGTCCGTGTGCCCGTCCGTATGTCCGTCTGTATGAACACGCTGATCTCAGAGACTATAAGAGCTAGAGACTTCAAATTTAGAATATAGGTTCTTGTATACCCGGCACAGATCAGGTCTTCATTATTTTTATCGATAGCTGCCCCCGTTTCTCGATTATCGATACATTTAAATTGCCGATAGCAATAAGTGCTACAATTTTAAAGGTAGAATCTTCTAATTAATACATAATATGCGTGTGCATATTATTGATTAACTGCCCAATATCATCATGATCGGATAAAAAAGACCCAAGTTACTGTCGAAGATATATTATCACATTGATCTCATTTCTATCATCAGAAAGAGAAGGTGATGAGATGATATTCGACGCAAGCGTCAATATGTCTTTGTGTGTAATCTGCAGAGCCGCGTTACCCCGTTGCGATTGGGTGTACGTATATATGTGTATATTTATGTATATGCACTGGAGGCTTGGACCCTACTACCAGCAGATGGATACTCGCACTGCTGCGGTCCAGGCAAGCCACAGCAACATTACACGATATCACTGTAACAGTCCTAACC
>JAWNKZ010000039.1:0-145604 GCA_035041615.1 Drosophila anomalipes
CGATCGCTTGTGGACTTTCCAATGCTTCTTCCACAGTTTCTGGAGTAATGACGTCATCACTGCTCAGAATATTCAGATTGTACTGCTCGTCGTCTGGTCTTCGCCATCCGTGCCCACTTGTTCTTTTAAGCCGGTTACTTATCTTGCTCATATCTCTTTTATTGGTATCGGTGTTACCGTTATCTTCGCCGGTGCGTATGCTGCTGCTGGCTCTACTGCTGGCTCTGCTACTGGCTCTGATGCTGGCTCTGCTGCTTCCTCTGCTGCTGCTTCTCTTGGACTGCACTTCTGTAATTACCTTGTTGCAATTAAAATCGCGTAACGTGGGTAAATCAACTGCTGTTGACTCAACAAAATATACATCACGGCTTACGATAATTTTACCCCTGGCGCTGTTGTAGAGGTGATATGCTTTAGCTTGATCTGCATATCCAACCAGTGTATATTTCATACCCTTCGGTCTAAATTTCCAATTCTGTGTCTTGTCCAACGCTATCGCCAAGCACCCAAATGTACGAAGGTGGTCAACTGAAGGCTTTCGCCCTGTCCATAACTCATATGGCGTACTCTGGAGCACAGCTTTTGTTGGCGATCTATTCCGTAGATAAGCTGCCATATGTACAGCTTCTGCCCAGAAACATTCTTTAAGTTTGGCCTCTAGCAGCATACATCGCGCCATCTCCACGATGGTACGACTCATACTTTCTGAAACTCCATTTTGCTGGGGTGTGTGAGGCACACTCAATTGACGGACGATCCCATTTTGTTTCAGAAATATGTCAAACTTGTTCTTTACATATTCTCTGCCATTGTCACTGCGAAGTACTTTGATCCGTTTTTTCGTTTGGCATTCCATCATGTTCTTATAATTGTTAAACACATTTAGAACTTCTGATTTATTTTTGATAAAATATACGTGAACATATTGCGATTTATCATCAATCATGTTAACAAAGTAACGTGATCCTCCGTTTGAACATATGTTTATAGGGCAGCAAACACCACTATGTATGAGGTTTAACACATCTTCACTTTTGCTGACCGACATATTAAATGGCTTTGCGCAACTCTTACTCTGTAGGCATATCTTACAGTCAAATTCGCTTGCGCTGTTGAAGTTCAATCCACCCACCAATTTCATATTATTTAACTCTTTGAGGCTTTGCAAGTTCAGATGTCTACATCTCTTATGTCATTTTATAATGTCCTCACTGCCACTTTTGCCGTTTCCACTGAGGAACACTGCATTTATTGTTTTAATTATTTCACACACAAATAAATTGCTTTTATGATTTGCAATAATCAGAGTTTTACCGTTTTCGTCACATACACACGCATGATTGTTTTTGAAGTTTACAGTGCAGCCTCCTTTTACTGCTCTGCTCACTGAAATAAAGTTGCATTGTAATTGCGGTATATAAAGAACGTTTGTAAGTTTTACTGTAGACTTCTACTGACTTTTCACCAGCAAGTGAGACTGTATCAGTGAATTGTTCAAACGAATTAAACATATTTTGATTTGCGCACATATGAGCTGTGGCGCTACTATCTAAGCACCACGCTGACTTATTAAGCAGTCGTTCACTGTTTTTTGCACTTAGCAACGTGAAGAATGAATTTTCGTCTCTTCCTTTTATATTCCCTTCTTTCGCCTTGGACGTACATTCTGTAGAAATGTGGCCAATTTTACCGCAATTGTAAGATTTTATTTTTTGATTTCGGTTCTTGCTTACTTTGTCTATCTTTTTTGCGCTCTTTTTCGCGTAGTGCGCTTTGCTTAAAAATGCCTGTGCATTCTTTTCGTTCACACTCTCTATATGTGCTTCGTTCTTGCGCCTATCCCACTTTTCGATCAATTTAACCTTCAAAGTACTAAACTTTGGTAATTCATCACGTGATTACAATGCTACAACCAAATTTTCATATGATTTGGGCAAACTTGTCAAGAGTAAAATAACATATCTTTCATCTTGTAGCACAATGCCAATCTCTGTTAACTGCTCCACCGTGTTCACAAAATTTGCAATACACATTTGCGTGTTTTCATTCTGGTTCATCCGCATGAAGAGTAATCTCTTGAAAAATGTGACCGGTTGACTGATGCATTGCCTTTAGGGTTATCCACGCACTCGACGCCGAATCACATTTTTTAATGTGACCAACCTCCGAACCTCTTATTGAGAGAGTAATCACCGCTAAAGCCTTTTCGTTTTTTGATATCCACTGACAATATTCACTCGTCCTGTCTGAACTTGGGCATTTCACAGCTCCCGAAGTGACGGACCATAGCTTTTGGTGAATTAGCACACATTTCATTTTACACACCACGAATCATAATTTGTTTCGTCCAACTTGTCTATATTATACAGCGCACTCACTTTTCACTCGTACTTGCTCTCACACAGAAAACCTTAGTTGGTAATGCACACAGCAATACAAATTATGCAATTCTAATGAAAATTGCATTCGCTCTTAAAAGCGTCTTTTTAACATAACCTTAGTTTCATTCAACGTTTTCTTTATGGCTGGGCCAATAACCTGTTGGCTTTTAAAGCGGCAAAAGTGATGCACTTGGTTTGGCGGTTAGACTAAGAAGAACTTTTATTCAATGTATTCTTAAGTTGGGGTATCGATATCCCTGTTATTAACATTAGTAATCGGAATGTTGTATTGATCTTTTACATATTTTCAACACTCCCCCTTAATACACATTATTGACAATTAATTTGAGACCAAGTAATCTATTACAATTTTCATGTTTTGACTTGCTTAAATTCTCAGTTAAGATATCTGCCATCATTTGCCTCGTTGGACAATATTCCAGCTGAATCACAAGCTTATTAAAAACTTCTCGCACGAAGTGATAACGAATATCTATATGATTGCTTCTTGCATGGTAAACTGAATTTTTAATTAAGTTCATGGCGCTCAAATTATCGCCATGAATTACAATACTTTTCATATTTCTGTATTTGTTCATTTCGTTATATAATTTCCGATTATAAACAGCTTCTATAGTTGCTTCCGATAGGCCCTTATATTCGGCTTTAGTACTACTTAGTGCTACTGACGACTGTTTCCTGCTTTGTCATGAGAACGCGATACCTCTAAGAACAAATGCGTATCCAGTACACGGCTTTCGGTCTGTGTTATCTCCACCCCAGTCCGCATCAACGTAGCCTTTGATGGGATTTCCAGTTTTAGCATATGTTATATCCATTAAAGACGTCGTCTTCAGATATCGCAGCACTTGCTTTGCTGCTGCCCAGTGCTCTTGGTGGGGATCCGTATTCCGTTGGGACAGCTTACATAGTGAATGTAAAATGTCAGGTCTGGATGTAACTGCCAGATACATTAATGATCCGATGAGTGACTGGTGCTCTGCCTGGTTGACCGTTTTGCATTGTTGGCTGTCACATTTGGTGGTGTATCCGGACGCCAACGTACTGATGCTGTCCGACACGCTTCCATGCCAAATTTCTTAAGCAGCTACAACACATGCTGCCACTGTGTGATCGTTATCGCCCCTGTTATGCCCTTCCTATTGATTTCCATACCAAGGCACGATGTATAGGGCCCTTGTCAACCACCTGGAAAATTCGAGATATACTTTCTTTTATACTGGCCAACATATCATCATATCATCCACATATACTGCGATTATGTTTATGTGGTTTTGTGTGTACCTAGTATATACACATCTCACTTGGACAGACCGAAAAACCCAATTTTTGTCATCATCTCGTTCAGCTTCTTGTTCCACATCCGTCCATCCTGTTTTAGCCCATATAAGGACTTTCGAGGTTTAAGAAAACATCCTCCTGCAATTCTCCTTTTAGATATGCCGTGGATACATCAAGTTGGTGCACATGTAGCTCCAGTTCAGCTGCTATGGCCAATACCATCCTTATTGTCGCATACCGGACTACTGGCGAAAACGTTTCGTCGTAGTTCACTTCATGTTACTGGCTGCATATCTCTTTTATTGGTATCGGTGTTACCGTTATCTTCGCCGGTGCGTATGCTGCTGATGGCTCTGCTGCTGGCTCTGCTACTGGCTCTGCTACTGGCTCTGATGCTGGATCTGCTGCTTCCTCTGCTGCTGCTTCTATTTTCCGATTCTGTGTCTTGTCCAATGCTATCGCCAAGCACCCAAATGTACGAAGGTGGTCAACTGAAGGCTTTCGCCCTGTCCGTAACTCATATGGCGTACTCTGGAACACAGCTTTTGTTGGCGATCTATTCCGTAGATAAGCTGCCATATGTACAGCTTCTGCCCAGAAACATTCTTTAAGTTTGGCCTCTAACAGCATACATCGCGCCATCTCCACGATGGTACGATTCATACTTTCTGAAACTCCATTTTGCTGGGGTGTGTGAGGCACACTCAATTGACGGACGATCCCATTTTGTTTCAGAAATATGTCAAACTTGTTGTTTACATATTCTCTGCCATTGTCACTGCGAAGTACTTTGATCCGTTTTTTCGTTTGGCATTCTATCATGTTCTTATAATTCTTAAACACATTTAGAACTTCTGATTTATTTTTGATAAAATATACGTGAACATATTGCGATTTATCATCAATCATGTTAACAAAGTAACGTGATCCTCCGTTTGAACATATGTTTATAGGGCAGCAAACATCACTATGTATCAGGTTTAACACATCTTCACTTTTGCTGACCGACATATTAAATGGCTTTGCGCAACACTTACTCTGTAGGCATATCTTACAGTCAAATACGCTCATGCTGTTGAAGTTCACTCCACCCACCAATTTCATATTATTTAACTCTTTGAGGCTTTGCAAGTTCAGATGTCCATATCTCATATGTCATTTTAAAATGTCCTCACTGCCACTTTTGCCATTTCCACTGAGGAACACTGCATTTATTGTTTTAATTATGTCAAACACACAAATAAATTGCTTTTATGATTTGCAATAATCAGAGTTTTACCGTTTTCGTCACATACACACGCATGATTGTTTTTGAAGTTTACAGTGCAGCCTCCTTTTCCTGCTCTGATGACCGAAATAAAGTTGCATTGTGATTGCGGTATATAAAGAACGTTTGTAAGTTGTCCTGTTGACTTCTACTGACTTTTCACCAGCAAGTGTGACTGTATCAGTGAATTGTTCAAACGAATTATACATATTTTGATTTGCGCACATATGAGCTGTGGCGCCACTATCTAAGCACCACGCTGACTTAAGCAGTCGTTCACTGTTTTTTGCTCTTAGCGACGTGAAGAATGAATTTTCGTCTCTTCCTTTTATATTATCTTCTTTTGCCTTGGACCTACATTCTGTAGAAATGTGGCCAATTTTACCGCAATTGTAACATTTTATTTTTTGATTTCGGTTATTGCTTACTTTGTCTTTCATTTTTGCGCTCTCTTTAGCGTAGTGTGCTTGGCTTAAAAATGCCTGCGCATTCTTTTCGTTCACACTCTCTATATGTGCTTCGTTCTTGCGCCTATTCCACTCTTCGATCAATTTAACCTTCAAAGTACTAAACTTTGGTAATCCATCACGTGATTACAATGCTACAACAAAATTTTCATATGATTTGGGTAAACTTGTCAAGAGTAAAATAACATATCTTTCCTCTTGCAGCACAATGCCAATCTCTGTTAACTGCTCCACCGTGTTCACAAAATTTCCAATATACATTTGCATGTTCTCATTCTGGTTCATCCGCATGAAGAGTAATCTCTTGAACAAGGGTTATCCACGCACTCGACGCCGAATCACATTTTTTAATGTGACCAATCCCCGAACCTCTTATTGAGAGAGTAATCACCGCTAAAGCCTTTTCGTTTGTTGATATCCACTGACTATATTCACTCGTCCTGTCTGAACTTGGGCATTTCATAGCTCCCGAAGTGACGGACCATAGCTTCTGGTGAATTAGCACACATTTCATTTTACACACCACGAATCATAATTTGTTTCGTCCAACTTGTCTATATTGTACAGCGCACTCATTTTTCACTCGTACTTGTTCTCACACAGGAAACTTTAGTTGGTAATGCACACAGCAATACAAATTATGCAATTCTAATGAAAATTTCATTCGCTCTTAAAATCGGCTTTTCAACATAACCTTAGTTTCACTCAACTTTTTCTTCATGGCTGGGCCCATAACCTGTTGGATTTTAAAGCGGCAAAAGTGATGCACTTGGTTTGGCGGTTAGACTAAGAAGAACTTTTATTCAATGTATTCTTAAGTTGGGGTATCGAGCGCAGTATCGATATCGCTGTTATTAACATTAGTAATCGGAATGTTGTATTGATCTTTTACATATTTTCAACACTCCCCCTTAATACACATTATTGACAATTAATTTGAGACCAAGTAATCTATTACAATTTTCATGTTTTGACTTGCTTAAATTCTTAGTTAAGATATCTGCCATTATTTGACTCGTTGGACAATATTCCAGCTGAATCACAAGCTTATTAAAAACTTCTCGCACGAAGTGATAACGAATATCTATATGATTGCTTCTTGCATGGTAAACTGAATTTTTAATTAAGTTCATGGCGCTCAAATTATCGCCATGAATTACAAAACTTTTCATATTTCTGTATTTCTTCATTTCGTTATATAATTTCCGATTATAAACAGCTTCTTTAGTTGCTTCCGATACGCCCATATATTCAGCTTTAGTACTACTTAGTGCTACTGACGACTGCTTCCCGCTTTCTCATGCGAATGCGCTACCTCTAAGAACAAATGCGTATCCAGTATACGACTTTCGGTCTGTGTTATCTCCACTCCAGTCCGCATCAACGTAGCCTTTGATGGGATTTCCAGTTTTAGCATATGTTATATCCATTGAAGACGTCGTGTTCAGATATCGCAGCACTTGCTTTGCTGCTGCCCAGTGCTCTTGGTGGGGATCCGTATTCCGTTGGGACAGCTTACATACTGAATGTAAAATGTCAGGTCTGGATGTAACTGCCAGATCCGATCAGTGATTGGTACTCTGCCTGGTTGACCGTTTTGCATTGTTGGCTGTCACATTTGGTGTTGTATCCGGACGCCAACGGTACTGATGCTGGCCGACACGTTTCCATGCCAAATTTCTTAATCAGCTGCAACACATGCTGCCACTAGGTGATCGTTATCGCCCTTGTTATGCCCTTCCTATTGGTTTCCATACCAAGGAAATGATGTATAAGGCCCTTGTCAACCTGGAAAATTCGAGATATACTTTCTTTTATAGTGGCCAACATATCATCATATCATCCATATATGTGGTTTTGTGTGTGCCTAGTATATACACAGCTCGCTTGGACAGACCGAAAACCCCAATTTTTGTCATCATCTCGTTCAGCTTCTTGTTCCACATCCGTCCATCCTGTTTTAGCCCATATAAGGACTTTCGAGGTTTAAGAAAACATCCTCCTGCAATTCTCCGTTTAGATATGCCGTGGATACATCAAGTTGGTGCACATGTAGCTCCAGTTCAGCTGCTATGGCCAATACCATCCTTATTGTCGCATACCGCACTACTGGCGAAAACGTTTCGTCGTAGCTCACTCCATGTTGCTGGCTGCAGCCCTTTGCCACTAGCCTAGCCTTGTATCATTGTATGGTGCCAGTTTCGTCACGTTTTAGTGCAAAGACCCATCTGCATCCAATCGCCTTATGATTCCATTCACTTTCAGTGCTCCGAATTCCTGTGCCATGGCCTTTTGCCATTCGATCGCTTGTGGACTTTCCAATGCTTCTTCCACAGTTTCAGAATATTCAGCTTGTATTGCTCGTCGTCTGGTCTTCGCCATCCGCGCTTGTTCTTTCAAGCAGGTTAGTTATCTTGCTGATATCTCTTTTATTGGTCTCAGTGTTACCGTTATCTTCGCCGTCGCCTATGCTGCTGCTGCTGGCTCTGCTGCTGGCTCTGCTGCTGGCTCTGCTGCTTCCTCTGCTGCTGCTTCTATTGGAATGCACTTCTGTAATTACCTTGTTGCAATTAAAATCGCGTAACGTGGGTAAATCAACTGATGTTGACTCAACAAAATATGCATCACGGCTTACGATAATTTTTACCCCTGGCGCTGTTGTAGAGGTGATATGCTTTAGCTTGATCTGCATATCCAACCAGTGTGTATTCTATACCCTTCGGTATAAATTTCCAATTCTGTGTCTTGTCCAACGCTATCGCCAAGCACACAAATGTACGAAGGTGGTCAACTGAAGGCTTTCGCCCTGTCCATAACTCATATGGCGTACTCTGGAGCACAGCTTTTGTTGGCGATCTATTCCGTAGATAAGCTGTCATATGTACAGCTTCTGCCCAGAAACATTCTTTAAGTTTGGCCTCTAGCAGCATGCATCGCGCCATCTCCACGATGGTACGATTCATACTTTCTGAAACTCCATTTTGCTCGGGCGATCCCATTTTGTTTCAGAAATATGTCAAACTTGTTGTTTACATATTCTCTGCCATTGTCACTGCGAAGTACTTTGATCCGTTTTTCCGTTTGGCATCCCATCATGTTCTTATAATTCTTAAACACATTTAGAACTTGTGATTTATTTTTGATAAAATATACGTGAACATATTGCGATTTATCATCAATCATGTTAACAAAGTAACGTGATCCTCCGTTTGAACATATGTTTATAGGGCAGCAAACATCACTATGTATGAGGTTTAACACATCTTCACTTTTGCTGACCGACATATTAAATCGCTTCGCGCAACACTCACTCTGTAGGCATATCTTAGAGTCAAATTCGTTTGTGCTGTTGAAGTTCACTCCACCCACCAATTTCATATTATTTAACTCTTTGAGGCTTTGCAAGTTCAGATGTCCATATCTCATATGTCATTTTAAAATGTCCTCACTGCCACTTTTGCCATTTCCACTGAGGAACACTGCATTTATTGTTTTAATTATGTCACACACAAATAAATTGCTTTTATGATTTGCAATAATCAGAGTTTTACCGTTTTCGTCACATACACACGCATGATTGTTTTTGAAGTTTACAGTGCAGCCTCCTTTTCCTGCTCTGATCACCGAAATATAGTTGCATTGTAATTGCGGTATATAAAGAACGTTTGTAAGTTGTACTGTTGACTTCTACTGACTTTTCACCAGCAAGTGTGACTGTATCAGTGAATTGTTCAAACGAATTAAACATATTTTGATTTGCGCATATATGAGCTGTGGCGCCACTATCTAAGCACCACGCTGACTTAAGCAGTCGTTCACTGTTTTTTGCTCTTAGCGACGTGAAGAATGAATTTTCGTCTCTTCCTTTTATATTATCTTCTTTTGCCTTGGACCTACATTCTGTAGAAATGTGGCCAATTTTACCGCAATTGTAACATTTTATTTTTTGATTTCGGTTATTGCTTACTTTGTCTTTCTTTTTTGCGCTCTCTTTAGCGTAGTGTGCTTGGCTTAAAAATGCCTGTGCATTCTTTTCGTTCACACTCTCTATATGTGCTTCGTTCTTGCGCCTATCCCACTCTTCGATCAATTTAACCTTAAAAGTACTAAACTTTGGTAATCCATCACGTGATTACAATGCTACAACCAAATTTTCATATGATTTGGGTAAACTTGCCAAGAGTAAAATAACATATCTTTCCTCCTGCAGCACAATGCCAATCTCTGTTAACTGCTCCACCGTGTTCACAAAATTTCCAATACACATTTGCATGTTCTCATTCTGGTTCATCCGCATGAAGAGTAATCTCTTGAACAATGTGACCGGTGGACTGATGCATTGCCTTTAGGGTTATCCACGCACTCGACGCCGAATCACATTTTTTAATGTGACCAATCTCCGAACCTCTTATTGAGAGAGTAATCACCGCTAAAGCCTTTTCGTTTGTTGATATCCACTGACTATATTCACTCGTCCTGTCTGAACTTGGGCATTTCATAGCTCCCGAAGTGACGGACCATAGCTTCTGGTGCATTAGCACACATTTCATTTTACACACCACGAATCATAATTTGTTTCGTCCAACTTGTCTATATTGTACAGCGCACTCATTTTTCACTCGTACTTGTTCTCACACAGAAAACTTTAGTTGGTAATGCACACAGCAATACAAATTATGCAATTCTAATGAAAAATTCATTCGCTCTTAAAAGCGGCTTTTCAACATAACCTTAGTTTCACTCAACTTTTTCTTCATGGCTGGGCCCATAACCTGTTGGATTTTAACGCGGCAAAAGTGATGCACTTGGTTTGGCGGTTAGACTAAGAAGAACTTTTATTCAATGTATTCTTAAGTTGGGGTATCGAGCGCAGTATCGATATCGCTGTTATTAACATTAGTAATCGGAATGTTGTATTGATCTTTTACATATTTTCAACACTCCCCCTTAATACACAATATTGACAATTCATTTGAGACCAAGTAATCTATTACAATTTTCATGTTTTGACTTGCTTAAATTCTTAGTTAAGATATCTGCCATTATTTGACTCGTTGGACAATATTCCAGCTGAATCACAAGCTTATTAAAAACTTCTCGCACGAAGTGATAACGAATATCTATATGATTGCTTCTTGCATGGTAAACTGAATTTTTAATTAAGTTCATGGCGCTCAAATTATCGCCATGAATTACAAAACTTTTCATATTTCTGTATTTCTTCTTTTCGTTATATAATTTCCGATTATAAACAGCTTCTTTAGTTGCTTCCGATACGCCCATATATTCAGCTTTAGTACTACTTAGTGCTACTGACGACTGCTTCCCGCTTTCTCATGCGAATGCGCTACCTCTAAGAACAAATGCGTATCCAGTATACGACTTTCGGTCTGTGTTATCTCCACTCCAGTCCGCATCAACGTAGCCTTTGATGGGATTTCCAGTTTTAGCATATATTATATATATATCCATTGAAGACGTCGTCCTCAGATATCGCAGCACTTGCTTTGCTGCTGCCCAGTGCTCTTGGTGGGGATCCGTATTCCGTTGGGACAGCTTACATACTGAATGTAAAATGTCAGGTCTGGATGTAACTGCCAGATCCGATCAGTGATTGGTACTCTGCCTGGTTGACCATTTTGCATTGTTGGCTGTCACATTTGGTGGTGTATCCGGACGCCAACGGTACTGATGCTGGCCGACACGTTTCCATGCCAAATTTCTTAATCAGCTGCAACACATGCTGCCACTAGGTGATCGTTATCGCCCTTGTTATGCCCTTCCTATTGGTTTCCATACCAAGGAAATGATGTATAAGGCCCTTGTCAACCACCTGGAAAATTCGAGATATACTTTCTTTTATAGTGGCCAACATATCATCATATCATCCATATATGTGGTTTTGTGTGTGCCTAGTATATACACAGCTCGCTTGGACAGGCCGAAAACCCCAATTTTTGTCATCATCTCGTTCAGCTTCTTGTTCCACATCCGTCCATCCTGTTTTAGCCCATATAAGGACTTTCGAGGTTTAAGAAAACATCCTCCTGCAATTCTCGGTTTAGATATGCCGTGGATACATCAAGTTGGTGCACATGTAGCTCCAGTTCAGCTGCTATGGCCAATACCATCCTTATTGTCGCATACCGCACTACTGGCGAAAACGTTTCGTCGTAGTTCACTCCATGTTGCTGGCTGCAGCCCTTTGCCACTAGCCTAGCCTTGTATCGTTGTATGGTGCCAGTTTCGTCACGTTTTAGTGCAAAGACCCATCTGCATCCAATCGCCTTATGATTGGATGGTAATTCGGCAGGTTCCCAAGTTCCATTCACTTTCAGTGCTCCGAATTCCTGTGCCATGGCCTTTTGCCATTCGATCGCTTGTGGACTTTCCAATGCTTCTTCCACAGTTTCAGAATATTCAGCTTGTATTGCTCGTCGTCTGGTCTTCGCCATCCGCGCTTGTTCTTTCAAGCAGGTAAGTTATCTTGCTGATATCCCTTTTATTGGTCTCAGTGTTACCGTTATCTTCGCCGTCGCCTATGCTGCTGCTGCTGGCTCTGCTGCTGGCTCTGCTGCTGGCTCTGCTGCTGGCTCTGCTGCTTCCTCTGCTGCTGCTTCTATTGGACTGCACTTCTGTAATTACCTTGTTGCAATTAAAATCGCGTAACGTGGGTAAATCAACTGATGTTGACTCAACAAAATATACATCACGGCTTACGATAATTTTACCCCTGGCGCTGTTGTAGAGGTGATATGCTTTAGCTTGATCTGCATATCCAACCAGTGTGTATTCTATACCCTTCGGTCTAAATTTCCAATTCTGTGTCTTGTCCAACGCTATCGCCAAGCACACAAATGTACGCAGGTGGTCAACTGAAGGCTTTCGCCCTGTCCATAACTCATATGGCGTACTCTGGAGCACAGCTTTTGTTGGCGATCTATTCCGTAGATAAGCTGTCATATGTACAGCTTCTGCCCAGAAACATTCTTTAAGTTTGGCCTCTAGCAGCATGCATCGCGCCATCTCCACGATGGTACGATTCATACTTTCTGAAACTCCATTTTGCTGGGGTTTGTGAGGCACACTCAATTGACGGACGATCCCATTTTGTTTCAGAAATATGTCAAACTTGTTGTTTACATATTCTCTGTCATTGCTACTGCAAAGTACTTTGATCCGTTTTTCCGTTTGGCATCCCATCATGTTCTTATAATTCTTAAACACATTTAGAACTTGTGATTTATTTTTGATAAAATATACGTGAACATATTGCGATTTATCATCAATCATGTTAACAAAGTAACGTGATCCTCCGTTTGAACATATGTTTATAGGGCAGCAAACATCACTATGTATGAGGTTTAACACATCTTCACTTTTGCTGACCGACATATTAAATGGCTTCGCGCAACACTCACTCTGTAGGCATATCTTACAGTCAAATTCGCTTGTGCTGTTGAAGTTCACTCCACCCACCAATTTCATACTATTTAACTCTTTGAGGCTTTGCAAGTTCAGATGTCCATATCTCTTATGCCATTTTATGTCCTCACTGCCACTTTTGCCATTTCCACTGAGGAACACTGCATTTATTGTTTTAATTATTTCACACACAAATAAATTGCTTCTATGATTTGCAGTAGAGTTTTACCGTTTTCGTCACATACACACGCATGATTGTTTTTGAAGTTTACAGTGCAGCCTCCTTTTCCTGCTCTGATCACCGAAATATAGTTGCATTGTAATTGCGGTATATAAAGAACGTTTGTAAGTTGTACTGTTGACTTCTACTGACTTTTCACCAGCAAGTGTGACTGTATCAGTGAATTGTTCAAACGAATTATACATATTTTGATTTGCGCACATATGAGCTGTGGCGCCACTATCTAAGCACCACGCTGACTTAAGCAGTCGTTCACTGTTTTTTGCTCTTAGCGACGTGAAGAATGAATTTTCGTCTCTTCCTTTTATATTATCTTCTTTTGCCTTGGACCTACATTCTGTGGAAATGTGGCCAATTTTACCGCAATTGTAACATTTTATTTTTTGATTTCGGTTATTGCTTACTTTGTCTTTCTTTTTTGCGCTCTCTTTAGCGTAGTGTGCTTGGCTTAAAAATGCCTGTGCATTCTTTTCGTTCACACTCTCTATATGTACTTCGTTCTTGCGCCTATCCCACTCTTCGATCAATTTAACCTTCAAAGTACTAAACTTTGGTAATCCATCACGTGATTACAATGCTACAACCAAATTTTCATATGATTTGGGTAAACTTGTCAAGAGTAAAATAACATATCTTTCCTCCTGCAGCACAATGCCAATCTCTGTTAACTGCTCCACCGTGTTCACAAAATTTGCAATATACATTTGCATGTTCTCATTCTGGTTCATCTGCATGAAGAGTAATCTCTTGAACAAGGGTTATCCACGCACTCGATGCCGAATCACATTTTTTAATGTGACCAATCCCCGAACCTCTTATTGAGAGAGTAATCACCGCTAAAGCCTTTTCGATTTTTGATATCCACTGACTATATTCACTCGTCCTGTCTGAACTTGGGCATTTCATAGCTCCCGAAGTGACGGACCATAGCTTCTGGTGCATTAGCACACATTTCATTTTACACACCACGAATCATAATTTGTTTCGTCCAACTTGTCTATATTGTACAGCGCACTCATTTTTCACTCGTACTTGTTCTCACACAGGAAACTTTAGTTGGTAATGCACACAGCAATACAAATTATGCAATTCTAATGAAAATTGCATTCGCTCTTAAAATCGGCTTTTTAACATAACCTTAGTTTCATTCAACTTTTTCTTTATGGCTGGGCCCATAACCTGTTGGGTTTTAAAGCGGCAAAAGTGATGCACTTGGTTTGGCGGTTAGACTAAGAAGAACTCTTATTCAATGTATTCTTAAGTTGGGGTATCCAGCGCAGTATCGATATCCCTGTTATTAACATTAGTAATCGGAATGTTGTATTGATCTTTTACATATTTGCAACACTCCCCCTTAATACACATTATTGACAATTAATTTGAGACCAAGTAATCTATTACAATTTTCATGTTTTGACTTGCTTAAATTCTTAGTTAAGATATCTGCCATTATTTGACTCGTTGGACAATATTCCAGCTGAATCACAAGCTTATTAAAAACTTCTCGCACGAAGTGATAACGAATATCTATATGATTGCTTCTTGCATGGTAAACTGAATTTTTAATTAAGTTCATGGCGCTAAAATTATCGCCATGAATTACAAAACTTTTCATATTTCTGTATTTCTTCATTTCGTTATATAATTTCCGATTATAAACAGCTTCTTTAGTTGCTTCCGATACGCCCATATATTCAGCTTTAGTACTACTTAGTGCTACTGACGACTGCTTCCCGCTTTCTCATGAGAATGCGCTACCTCTAAGAACAAATGCGTATCCAGTATACGGCTTTCGGTCTGTGTTATCTCCACCCCAGTCCGCATCAACGTAGTCTTTGATGGGATTTCCAGTTTTAGTATATGTTATACCCATTGAAAACGTCGTCCTCAGATATCACAGCACTTGCTTTGCTGCTGCCCAGTGCTCTTGGTGGGGATCCGTATTCCGTTGGGACAGCTTACATACTGAATGTAAAATGTCAGGTCTGGATGTAACTGCCAGATACATTAATGATCCGATCAGTGATTGGTACTCTGCCTGGTTGACCGTGTTGCATTGTTGGCTGTCACATTTGGTGGTGTATCCGGACGCCAACGTACTGATGCTGGCCGACACGTTTCCATGCCAAATTTCTTAAGCAGCTGCCACACATGCTGCCACTGGGTGATCGTTATCGCCCCTGCTATGCCCTTCCTATTGGTTTCCATACCAAGGAAATGATGTATAAGGCCCTTGTCAACCACCTGGAAAATTCGAGATATACTTTCTTTTATAGTGGCCAACATATCATCATATCATCCATATATGTGGTTTTGTGTGTGCCTAGTATATACACATCTCGCTTGTACAGACCGAAAACCCCAATTTTTGTCATCATCTCGTTCAGCTTCTTGTTCCACATCCGTCCATCCTGTTTTAGCCCATATAAGGACTTTCGAGGTTTAAGAAAACATCCTCCTGCAATTCTCGGTTTAGATATGCCGTGGATACATCAAGTTGGTGCACATGTAGCTCCAGTTCAGCTGCTATGGCCAATACCATCCTTATTGTCGCATACCGGACTACTGGCGAAAACGTTTCGTCGTAGTTCACTCCACGTTGCTGGCTGCAGCCCTTTGCCAGTAGCCTAGCCTTGTATCGTTGTATGGTGCCATTTTCGTCACGTTTTAGTGCAAAGACCCATCTGCATCCAATCGCCGTATGATTGGATGGTAATTCGGCAGGTTCCCAACTTCCATTCACGTTCAGTGCTCCGAATTCCTGTGCCTTGGCCTTTTGCCATTCGATCGCTTGTGGACTTTCCAATGCTTCTTCCACAGTTTCAGAATATTCAGCTTGTTCCGCTCGTCGTCTGGTCTTCGCCATCCGTGCCCACTTGTTCTTTCAAGCCGGTTACTTATCTTGCTGATATCTCTTTTATTGGTCTCGGTGTTACCGTTATCTTCGCCGGTGGCTATGCTGCTGCTGCTGGCTCTGCTGCTGCTTCTATTGGACTGCACTTGTGTAATTTCCTTGTTGCAATTAAAATCGCGTAACGTGGGTAAATCAACTGATGTTGACTCAACAAAATATACATCACGGCTTACGATAATTTTACCCCTGGCGCTGTTGTAGAGGTGATATGCTTTAGCTTGATCTGCATATCCAACCAGTGTGTATTCTATACCCTTCGGTCTAAATTTCCAATTCTGTGTCTTGTCCAACGCTATCGCCAAGCACCCAAATGTACGAAGGTGGTCAACTGAAGGCTTTCGCCCTGTCCATAACTCATATGGCGTACTCTGGAGCACAGCTTTTGTTGGCGATCTATTCCGTAGATAAGCTGTCATATGTACAGCTTCTGCCCAGAAACATTCTTTAAGTTTGGCCTCTAGCAGCATACATCGCGCCATCTCCACGATGGTACGATTCATACTTTCTGAAACTCCATTTTGCTGGGGTGTGTGAGGCACACTCAATTGACGGACGATCCCATTTTGTTTCAGAAATATGTCAAACTTGTTGTTTACATATTCTCTGCCATTGTCACTGCGAAGTACTTTGATCCGTTTTTCCGTTTGGCATTCCATCATGTTCTTATAATTCTTAAACACATTTAGAACTTGTGATTTATTTTTGATAAAATATACGTGAACATATTGCGATTTATCATCAATCATGTTAACAAAGTAACGTGATCCTCCGTTTGAACATATGTTTATAGGGCAGCAAACATCACTATGTATGAGGTTTAACACATCTTCACTTTTGCTGACCGACATATTAAATGGCTTCGCGCAACACCTACACTGTAGGCATATCTTACAGTCAAATTCGTTTGAGCTGTTGAAGTTCAATCCACCCACCAATTTCATATTATTTAAGTCTTTGAGGCTTTGCAAGTTCAGATGTCCATATCTCATATGTCATTTTAGAATGTCCTCACTGCCACTTTTGCCGTTTCCACTGAGGAACACTGCATTTATTGTTTTAATTATGTCACACAGAAATAAATTGCTTCTATGATTTGCAATAATCAGAGTTTTACCGTTTTCGTCACATACACATGCATGATTGTTTTTGAAGTTTACAGTGCAGTCTCCTTTTCCTGCTCTGATCACCGAAATAAAGTTGCATTGTAATTGCGGTATATAAAGAACGTTTGTAAGTTGTACTGTTGACTTCTACTGACTTTTCACCAGCAAGTGTGACTGTATCAGTGAATTGTTCAAACGAATTAAACATATTTTGATTTGCGCATATATGAGCTGTGGCGCCACTATCTAAGCACCACGCTGACTTATTAAGCAGTCGTTCACTATTTTTTGCACTTAGCGACGTGAAGAATGAAATTTCGTCTCTTCCTTTTATATTATCTTCTTTCGCCTTGGACCTACATTCTGTAGAAATGTGGCCAATTTTACCGCAATTGTAACATTTTATTTATTGATTACGGTTCTTGCTTACTTTGTCTTTCTTTTTTGCGCTCTCTTAAGCGTAGTGTGCTTTGCTTAAAAATGCCTGTGCATTCTTTTCATTCACACTCTCTATATGTGCTTCGTTCTAGCGCCTATCGCACTCTTCGATCAATTTAACCTTCAAAGTACTAAACTTTGGTAATTCATCACGTGATTATATGATTTGGGCAAACTTGTCAAGAGTAAAATAACATATCTTTCCTCTTGCAGCACAATGCCAATCTCTGTTAACAGCTCCATCGTGTTCACAAAATTTGCAATATACATTTGCATGTTCTCATTCTGGCTCATCCGCATGAAGAGTAATCTCTTGAACAATGTGACCTTTCTCACTGGTGGACCGGTGGACTGATGCATTGCCTTTAGGGTTATCCACGCACTCGACGCCGAATCACATTTTTTAATGTGACCAATCTCCGAACCTCTTATTGAGAGAGTAATCACCGCTAAAGCCTTTTCGTTTGTTGATATCCACTGACTATATTCACTCGTCCTGTCTGAACTTGGGCATTTCATAGCTCCCGAAGTGACGGGCCATAACTTTTGGTGAATTAGCACACATTTCATTTTACACACCACGAATCATAATTTGTTTCGTCCAACTTGTCTATATTGTACAGCGCACTCACTTTTCACTCGTACTTGTTCTCACACGGAAACTTTAGTTGGTAATGCACACAGCAATACAAATTATGCAATTCTAATGAAAATTTCATTCGCTCTTAAAAGCGGCTTTTTAACATAACCTTAGTTTCATTCAACTTTTTCTTTATGGCTGGGCCCATAACCTGTTGGGTTTTTTTGGTTTGGCGGTTAGACTAAGAAGAACTTTTATTCAATGTATTCTTAAGTTGGGGTATCAAGCGCAGTATCGATATCCCTATTATTAACATTAGTAATCGGAATGTTGTATTGATCTTTTACATATTTTCAACACTCCCCCTTAATACACATTATTGACAATCAATTTGAGACCAAGTAATCAATTACAGTTTTCATGTTTTGACTTGCTTAAATTCTTAGTTAAGATATCTGCCATTATTTGACTCGTTGGACAATATTCCAGCTGAATCACAAGCTTATTAAAAACTTCTCGCACGAAGTGATAACGAATATCTATATGATTGCTTCTTGCATGGTAAACTGAATTTTCAACTAAGTTCAGCTCAAATGATCGCCATGAATTACACTACTTTTCATATTTCTGTATTTCTTCATTTCGTTATATAATTTCCGATGATAAACAGCTTCTTTAGTTGCTTCCGATACGCCCATATATTCAGCTTTAGTACTACTTAGTGCTACTGACGACTGCTTACTGCTTTCTCATGAGAATGCGCTACCTCTAAGAACAAATGCGTATCCAGTATACGGCTTTCGGTCTGTGTTATCTCCACCCCAGTCCGCATCAACGTAGCCTTTGATGGGATTTCCAGTTTTAGCATATGTTATACCCATTGAAGACGTCGTCCTCAGATATCACAGCACTTGCTTTGCTGCTGCCCAGTGCTCTTGGTGGGGATCCGTATTCCGTTGGGACAGCTTACATAGTGAATGTAAAATGCCAGGTCTGGATGTAACTGCCAGATACATTAATGATCCGATCAGTGATTGATACTCTGCCTGGTTGACCGTTTTGCATTGTTGGCTCTCACATTTGGTGGTGTATCCGGACGCCAACGTACTGATGCTGGCCGACACGCGTCCATGCCAAATTTCTTAAGCAGCTGCAACACATGCTGCCACTGGGTGATCGTTATCGCCCCTGTTGTGCCCTTCCCTTTGATTTCCATACCAAGGCACGATGTATAAGGCCCTTGTCAACCACCTGGAAAATTCGAGATATACTTTCTTTTATACTGGCCAACATATCATCATATCATCCACATATACTGCGATTATGTTTATGTGGTTTTGTGTGTGCCTAGTATATACACATCTCGCTTGTACAGACCGAAAAACCCAATTTTTGTCATCATCTCGTTCAGCTTCTTGTTCCACATCCGTCCAGCCTGTTTTAGCCCATATAAGGACTTTCGAGGTTTAAGAAAACATCCTCCTGCAATTCTCGGTTTAGATATGCCGTGGATACATCAAGTTGGTGCACATGTAGCTCCAGTTCAGCTGCTATGGCCAATACCATCCTTATTGTAGCATACCGCACTACTGGCGAAAACGTTTCGTCGTAGTTCACTCCATGTTGCTGGCTGCAGCCCTCTGCCACTAGCCTAGCCTTGTATCGTTGTATGGTGCCATTTTCGTCACGTTTTAGTGCAAAGACCCATCTGCATCCAATCACCTTATGATTGGAACGTAATTCGGCTGGTTCCCAACTTCCATTCACGTTCAGTGCTCCGAATTCCTGTGCCATGGCCTTTTGCCATTCGATCGCTTGTGGACTTTCCAATGCTTCTTCCACAGTTTCAGAATATTCAGCTTGTATTGCTCGTCGTCTGGTCTTCGGCATCCGCGCCATCAAGCCGGTAATTTATCTTGCTGATATCTCTTTTATTGCTCTCGGTGTTATCGTTATCTTCGCCGGTGCCAATGCTGCTGCTGCTGGCTCTGCTGCTTCCTCTGCTGCTGCTTCTATTGGACTGCACTTCTGTAATAACCTTGTTGCAATTAAAATCGCGTAACGTGGGTAAATCAACTGATGTTGACTCAACAAAATATATGTACATCACGGCTTACGATAATTTTACCCCTGGCGCTGTTGTAGAGGTGATATGCTTTAGCTTGATCTGCATATCCAACCAGTGTGTATTCTATACCCTTCGGTCTAAATTTCCAATTCTGTGTCTTGTCCAACGCTATCGCCAAGCACACAAATGTACGAAGGTGGTCAACTGAAGGCTTTCGCCCTGTCCATAACTCATATGGCGTACTCTGGAGCACAGCTTTTGTTGGCGATCTATTCCGTAGATAAGCTGTCATATGTACAGCTTCTGCCCAGAAACATTCTTTAAGTTTGGCCTCTAGCAGCATACATCGCGCCATCTCCACGATGGTACGATTCATACTTTCTGAAACTCCATTTTGCTGGGGTGTGTGAGGCACACTCAATTGACGGACGATCCCATTTTGTTTCAGAAATATGTCAAACTTGTTGTTTACATATTCTCTGCCATTGTCACTGCGAAGTACTTTGATCCGTTTTTCCGTTTGGCATTCCATCATGTTCTTATAATTCTTAAACACATTTAGAACTTGTGATTTATTTTTGATAAAATATACGTGAACATATTGCGATTTATCATCAATCATGTTAACAAAGTAACGTGATCCTCCGTTTGAACATATGTTTATAGGGCCGCAAACATCACTATGTATGAGGTTTAACACATCTTCACTTTTGCTGACCGACATATTAAATGGCTTCGCGCAACACCCACTCTGTAGGCATATCTTACAGTCAAATTCGTTTGAGCTGTTGAAGTTCAATCCACCCACCAATTTCATATTATTTAAGTCTTTGAGGTTTTGCAAGTTCAGATGTCCATATCTCATATGTCATTTTAGAATGTCCTCACTGCCACTTTTGCCGTTTCCACTGAGGAACACTGCATTTATTGTTTTAATCATGTCACACAGAAATAAATTGCTTCTATGATTTGCAATAATCAGAGTTTTACCGTTTTCGTCACATACACATGCATGATTGTTTTTGAAGTTTACAGTGCAGTCTCCTTTTCCTGCTCTGATCACCGAAATAAAGTTGCATTGTAATTGCGGTATATAAAGAACGTTTGTAAGTTGTACTGTTGACTTCTACTGACTTTTCACCAGCAAGTGTGACTGTATCAGTGAATTGTTCAAACGAATTAAACATATTTTGATTTGCGCATATATGAGCTGTGGCGCCACTATCTAAGCACCACGCTGACTTATTAAGCAGTCGTTCACTATTTTTTGCACTTAGCGACGTGAAGAATGAAATTTCGTCTCTTCCTTTTATATTATCTTCTTTCGCCTTGGACCTACATTCTGTAGAAATGTGGCCAATTTTACCGCAATTTTAACATTTTATTTTTTGATTACGGTTCTTGCTTACTTTGTCTTTCTTTTTTGCGCTCTCTTAAGCGTAGTGTGCTTTGCTTCAAAATACCTGTGCATTCTTTCCGTTCACACTCTCTATACGTGCTTCTTTCTTGCGCCTATCGCACTCTTCGATCAATTTAACCCTCAAAGTACTAAACTTCGGTAATTCATCACGTGATTACAATGCTACAACCAAATTTTCATCTGATTTGGGCAAACTTGTCAATAGTAAAATAACATATCTTTCCTCTTGCAGCACAATGACAATCTCTGTTAACTGCTCCACCGTGTTCACAAAATTTGCAATATACATTTGCATGTTCTCATTCTGGTTCATCCGCATGAAGGGTAATCTCTTGAACAATGTGACCTTTCTCACTGGACCGGTGGACTGATGCATTGCTTTTAGGGTTACCCACGCACTCGACGCCGAATCACATTTTTTAATGTGACCAATCTCCGAACCTCTTATTGAGAGAGTAATCACCGCTAAAGCCTTTTCGTTTTTTGATATCCACTGACTATATTCACTCGTCCTGTCTGAACTTGGGCATTTCATAGTTCCCGACCTGACAGACCATAGCTTCTGGTGAATTAGCACACATTTCATTTTACACACCACGAATCATAATTTGTTTCGTCCAACTTTTCTATATTGTACAGCGCAGAAAAGTTTAGTTGGTAATGCACACAGCAATACAAATTATGCAATTCTAATGAAAATTTCATTCGCTCTTAAAAGCGGCTTTTTAACATAACCTTAGTTTCATTCAACTTTTTCTTTATGGCTGGGCCCATAACCTGTTGGGATTTAAAGCGGCAAAAGTGATGCACTTGGTTTGGCGGTTAGACTAAGAAGAACTTTTATTCATGTATTCTTAAGTTGGGGTATCGAGCACATTATCGATATCCCTGTTATTAACATTAGTAATCGGAATGTTGTATTGATCTTTTACATATTTTCAACACTCCCCCTTAATACACATTATTGACAATTAATTTGAGACCAAGTAATCTATTACAATTTTCATGTTTTGACTTGCTTAAATTCTTAGTTAAGATATCTGCCATCATTTGACTCGTTGGACAATATTCCAGCAGAATCACAAGCTTATTAAAAACTTCTCGCACGAAGTGATAACGAGTATCTATATGATTGCTTCTTGCATGGTAAACTGAATTTTTAATTAAGTTCATGGCGCTCAAATTATCGCCATGAATTACAATACTTTTCATATTTCTGTATTTCTTCATTTCGTTATATAATTTCCGATTATAAACAGCTTCTATAGTTGCTTCCGATAGGCCCTTATATTCGGCTTTAGTACTACTTAGTGCTACTGACGACTGCTTACTGCTTTCTCATGAGAATGCGCTACCTCTAAGAACAAATGCGTATCCAGTATACGGCTTTCGGTCTGTGTTATCTCCACCCCAGTCCGCACCAACGTAGCCTTTGATGGGATTTCCAGTTTTAGCATATGTTATATCCATTGAAGACGTAGTGTTCAGATATCGCAGCACTTGCTTTGCTGCTGCCCAGTGCTCTTGGTGGGGATCCGTATTCCGTTGGGACAGCTTACATACTGAATGTAAAATGTCAGGTCTGGATGTAACTGCCAGATACATTAATGATCCGATCAGTGATTGGTACTCTGCCTGGTTGACCGTTTTGCATTGTTGGCTCTCACATTTGGTGGAATACCCGGACGCCAACGTACTGCTGCTGTCCGACACGCTTCCATGCTAAATTTCTTAAGCAGCTGCAACACATGCTGCCACTGGGTGATCGTTATCGCCCCTGTTGTGCGCTTTCCATTGATTTCCATACCAAGGCGCGATGTGTAGGGCCCTTGTCAACCACCTGGAAAATTCGAGATATACTTTCTTTTATACTGGCCAACATATCATCATATCATCCACATATACTGCGATTATGTTTATGTGGTTTTGTGTGTACCTAGTATGTACACAGCTCGCTTGGACAGACCGAAAAACCCAATTTTTGTCATCATTTCGTTCAGCTTCTTGTTCCACATCCGTCCATCCTGTTTTAGCCCATATAAGGACTTTCGAAGTTTAAGAAAACATCCTCCTGCAATTCTCCGTTTACATATGCCGTGGATACATCAAGTTGGTGCACATGTAGCTCTAGTTCAGCTGCTATGGCCAACACCATCCTTATTGTCGCATACCGCGCTACTTGCGAAAACGTTTCGTCGCAGCTCACTCCATGTTGCTGGCTGCAGCCCTTTGCCACTAGCTTAGACTTGTATCGTTCTATGGTGCCATTTTCGTCACGTTTTAGTGCAAAGACCCATCTGCATCCAATCACCTTATGATTGGATGGTAATTCGGCTGGTTCCCAAGTTCCATTCACTTTCAGTGCTCCGAATTCCTGTGCCATGGCCTTTTGCCATTCGATCGCTTGTGGACTTTCCAATGCTTCTTCCACCGTTTCTGGAGTTATGACGTCATTACTGCTCAGAATATTCAGCTTGTACCGTTCGTCGTCTGGTCTTCGCCATCTGTGCCCACTTGTTCTTTCAAGCCGGTTACTTTTCTTGCTGATATCTCTTTTATTGGTATCGGTGTTACCGTTATCTTCGCCGGTGCCTATGCTGCTGCTGGTTCTGCTGCTGGCTCTGCTGCTGTCTCTGCTGCTGCCTCTATTGGACTGCACTTCTGTAATTAGCTTGTTGCAATTAAAATCGGGTAACGTGGGTAAATCAACTGCTGTTGACTCAACAAAATATACATCACGGCTTAAGATAATTTTACCCCTGGCGCTGTTGAAGAGGTGATATGCTTTAGCTTGATCTGCATATCCGACCAGTGTGTATTCTATACCCTTCGGTCTAAATTTCCAATTCTGTGTCTTGTACAACGCTATCGCCAAGCACACAAATGTACGAAGGTGGTCAACTGAAGGCTTTCGCCCTGTCCATAACTCATATGGCGTACTCTGGAGCACAGCTTTTGTTGGCGATCCATTCCGTAGATAAGCTGTCATATGTACAGCTTCTGCCCAGAAACATTCTTTAAGTTTGGCCTCTAGCAGCATACATCGCGCCATCTCCACGATGGTACGATTCATACTTTCTGAAACTCCATTTTGCTGGGGTGTCTGAGGCACACTCAATTGACGGACGATCCCATTTTGTTTCAGAAATATGTCAAACTTGTTCTTTACATATTCTCTGCCATTGTCACTGCGAAGTGCTTTGATCCGTTTTTCCGTTTGGCATTCCATCATGTTCTTATAATTCTTAAACACATTTAGAACTTCTGATTTATTTTTGATGAAATATACGTGAACATATTGCGATTTATCATCAATCATGTTAACAAAGTAACGTGATCCTCCGTTTGAACATATGTTTATAGGGCCGCAACCATCACTATGTATGTACACATCTTCACTTTTGCTGACCGACATATTAAATGGCTTCGCGCAACACCTACTCTGTAGGCATATCTTACAGTCAAATTCGTTTGAGCTGTTGAATTTCAATCCACCCGCCAATTTCATATTATTTAAGTCTTTGAGGCTTTGCAAGTTCAGATGTCCATATCTCTTATGTCATTTTATAATGTCCTCACTGCCACTTTTGCCATTTCCACTGAGGAACACTGCATTTATTGTTTTAATTATGTCACACAGAAATAAATTGCTTTTATGATTTGCAATAATCAGAGTTTTACCGTTTTCGTCACATACACACGCATGATTGTTTTTGAAGTTTACAGTGCAGCCTCCTTTTCCTGCTTTGATCACCGAAATAAAGTTGCACTGTAATTGCGGTATATAAAAAACGTTTGTAAGTTGTCCTGTTGACTTCGACTGACTTTTCACCAGCAAGTGTGACTGTATCAGTGAATTGTTCAAACGAATTAAAAATATTTTGATTTGCGCACATATGAGCTGTGGCGCCACTATCTAAGCACCACGCTGACTTATTAAGCAGTCGTTCACTGTTTTTTGCACTTAGCAACGTGAAGAATGAATTTTCGTCTCTTCCTTTTATATTATCTTCTTACCCTCACACTCTCTATATGTGCTTCGTTCTTGCGCCTATAACTACTAAACTTTGGTAATTCATCACGTGATTCCAATGCTACAACAAAATTTTCATATGATTTGGGCAAACTTGTCAAGAGTAAAATAACATATCTTTCCTCTTGCAGCACAATGCCAATCTCTGCTAACTGCTCCATCGTGTTCACAAAATTTGCAATATACATTTGCATGTTCTCATTCTGGTTCATCCGCATGAAGAGTAATCTCTTGAACAATGTGACCTTTCTCACTGGACCGGTGGACTGATGCATTGCCTTTAGGGTTATCCACGCACTCGACGCCGAATCACATTTTTTAATGTGACCAATCTCCGAACCTCTTATTGAGAGAGTAATCACCGCTAAAGCCTTTTCGTTTTTTGATATCCACTGACTATATTCACTCGTCCTATCTGAACTTGGGCATTTCATAGCTCCCGACCTGACAGACCATAGCTTCTGGTGAATTAGCACACATTTCATTTTACACACCACGAATCTAATTTGTTTCGTCCAACTTTTCTATATTGTACAGCGCAGAAAACTTTAGTTGGTAATGCACACAGCAATACAAATTATGCAATTCTAATGAAAATTTCATTCGCTCTTAAAAGCGGCTTTTTAACATAACCTTAGTTTCATTCAACTTTTTCTTTATGGCTGGGCCCATAACCTGTTGGGATTTAAAGCGGCAAAAGTGATGCACTTGGTTTGGCGGTTAGACTAAGAAGAACTTTTATTCATGTATTCTTAAGTTGGGGTATCGAGCACATTATCGATATCCCTGTTATTAACATTAGTAATCGGAATGTTGTATTGATCTTTTACATATTTTCAACACTCCCCCTTAATACACATTATTGACAATTAATTTGAGACCAAGTAATCTATTACAATTTTCATGCTTTGACTTGCTTAAATTCTTAGTTAAGATATCTGCCATCATTTGACTCGTTGGACAATAGTCCAGCAGAATCACAAGCTTATTAAAAACTTCTCGCACGAAGTGATAACGAGTATCTATATGATTGCTTCTTGCATGGTAAACTGAATTTTTAATTAAGTTCATGGCGCTCAAATTATCGCCTTGAATTACAATACTTTTCATATTTCTGTATTTCTTCATTTCGTTATATAATTTCCGATTACAAACAGCTTCTATAGTTGCTTCCGATAGGCCCTTATATTCGGCTTTAGTACTACTTAGTGCTACTGACGACTGCTTACTGCTTTCTCATGAGAATGCGCTACCTCTAAGAACAAATGCGTATCCAGTATACGGCTTTCGGTCTGTGTTATCTCCACCCCAGTCCGCATCAACGTAGCCTTTGATGGGATTTCCAGTTTTAGCATATGTTATATCCATTGAAGACGTCGTGTTCAGATATCGCAGCACTTGCTTTGCTGCTGCCCAGTGCTCTTGGTGGGGATCCGTATTCCGTTGGGACAGCTTACATACTGAATGTAAAATGTCAGGTCTGGATGTAACTGCCAGATACATTAATGATCCGATCAGTGATTGGTACTCTGCCTGGTTGACCGTTTTGCATTGTTGGCTCTCACATTTGGTGGAATACCCGGACGCCAACGTACTGCTGCTGTCCGACACGCTTCCATGCTAAATTTCTTAAGCAGCTGCAACACATGCTGCCACTGGGTGATCGTTATCGCCCCTGTTGTGCGCTTTCCATTGATTTCCATACCAAGGCGCGATGTGTAGGGCCCTTGTCAACCACCTGGAAAATTCGAGATATACTTTCTTTTATACTGGCCAACATATCATCATATCATCCACATATACTGCGATTATGTTTATGTGGTTTTGTGTGTACCTAGTATATACACAGCTCGCTTGGACAGGCCGAAAAACCCAATTTTTGTCATCATCTCGCTCAGCTTCTTGTTCCACATCCGTCCAGCGTGTTTTAGCCCATATAAGGACTTTCGAAGTTTAAGAAATCATCCTCCTGCAATTCTCCGTTTACATATGCCGTGGATACATCAAGTTGGTGCACATGTAGCTCCAGTTCAGCTGCTATGGCCAATACCATCCTTATTGTCGCATATCGCACTACTGGCGAAAGCGTTTCGTCGTAGTTCACTCCATGTTACTGGCTGCAGCCCTTTGCCACTAGCCTAGACCTTGTATCGTTCTATGGTGCCATTTTCGTCACGTTTTAGTGCAAAGACCCATCTGCATCCAATCGCCTTATGATTGGATGGTAATTCGGCAGGTTCCCAAGTTCCATTCACTTTCAGTGCTCCGAATTCCTGTGCCATGGCCTTTTGCCATTCGATCGCTTGTGGACTTTCCAATGCTTCTTCCACAGTTTCTGGAGTTATGACGTCATCACTGCTCAGAATATTCAGCTTGTACCGCTCGTCGTCTGGTCTTCGCCATCCGTGCCCACATGTTCTTTCAAGCCGGTTACTCTACTTTTCTTGCTGATATCTCTTTTATTGGTATCGGTGTTACCGTTATCTTCGCCGGTGCCGCTGCTGCTGGCTCTGCTGCTGGCTCTGCTGCTTCCTCTGCTGCTGCTTCTATTGGACTGCACTTCTGTAATTACCTTGTTGCAATTAAAATCGCGTAACGTGGGTAAATCAACTGCTGTTGACTCAACAAAATATACATCACGGCTTACGATAATTTTACCCCTGGCGCTGTTGTAGAGGTGATATGCTTTAGCTTGATCTGCATATCCAACCAGTGTGTATTCTATACCCTTCGGTCTAAATTTCCGATTCTGTGTCTTGTCCAACGCTATCACCCAAAGCACCCAAATTTACGAAGGTGGTCAACTGAAGGCTTTCGCCCTGTCCATAACTCATATGGCGTACTCTGGAGCACAGCTTTTGTTGGCGATCTATTCCGTAGATAAGCTGCCGCATGTACAGCTTCTGCCCAGAAACATTCTTTAAGTTTGGCCTCTAGCAGCATACATCGCGCCATCTTCACGATGGTACGATTCATACTTTCTGCAACTCCATTTTGCTGGGGTGTGTGAGGCACACTCAATTGACGGACGATCCCATTTTGTTTCAGAAATATGTCAAACTTGTTGTTTACATATTCTCTGCCATTGTCACTGCGAAGTCTACTTATGATCCGTTTTTCCGTTTGGCATTCCATCATGTTCTTATACTTCTTAAACACATTTAGAACTTCTGATTTATTTTTGATAAAATATACGTGAACATATTCCGATTTATCATCAATCATGTTAACAAAGTAACGTGATCCTCCGTTTGAACATATGTTTATAGGGCCGCAAACATCACTATGTATGAGGTTTAACATATCTTCACTTTTGCTGACCGACATATTAAATGGCTTTGCGCAACACTTACTCTTACTCCTACAGTCAAATTCGCTTGTGCTGTTGAAGTTCACTCCACCCACCAATTTCATATTATTTAACTCTTTGAGGCTTTGCAAGTTCAGATGTCCATATCTCTTATGTCATTTTATAATGTCCTCACTGCCACTTTTGCCATTTCCACTGAGGAACACTGCATTTATTGTTTTAATTATGTCACACAGAAATAAATTGCTTCTATGATTTGCAATAATCAGAGCTTTACCATTTTCGTCACATACACACGCATGATTGTTTTTGAAGTTTACAGTGCAGCCTCCTTTTACTGCTCTGATCACCGAAATAAAGTTGCATTGTAATTGCGGTATATAAAGAACGTTTGTAAGGTTTACCGTTGACGATTCCGGTTTAATCATGACAACTCCTCGTCCGACTACTTCTAGTGACTTTTCACCAGCAAGTGTGACTGTATTAGTGAATTGTTTAAACGAATTAAACATATTTTGATTTGCGCACATATGAGCTGTGGCGCCACTATCTAAGCACCACGCTAACTTATTAAGCAGTCGTTCACTGTTTTTTGCACTTAGCAACGTGAAGAATGATTTTTCGCCTCTTCCTTTTACATTATCTTCTTTCGCCTTGGACCTACATTCTGTAGAAATGTGGCCAATTTTACCGCAATTGTAACATTTTATTTTTTGATTTCAGTTGTTGCTTACTTTGTCTTTCTTTTTTGCGCTCTCTTTAGCGTAGTGTGCTTTGCTTAAAAATGCCTGTGCATTCTTTTCGTTCAC
The DNA here is from genome assembly GCA_035041615.1 of Drosophila anomalipes. Classification (NCBI taxonomy): domain Eukaryota; kingdom Metazoa; phylum Arthropoda; class Insecta; order Diptera; family Drosophilidae; genus Drosophila; species Drosophila anomalipes. The sequence continues at coordinate 29,759 of JAWNKZ010000039.1, forward strand.
ACTCTCTATATGTGCTTCGTTCTTGCGCCTTTTGCACTCTTCGATCAATTTAACCTTCAAAGTACTAAACTTTGGTAATTCATCTCGTGATTCCAATGCTACAACCAAAATTTCATATGATTTAGGCAAACTTGCCAAAAGTAAAATAACATATCTTTCCTCTTGCACCACAATGCCATCTCTGCATTTGCAATATACATTTGCATGTTCTCATTCTGGTTCATCTGCATGAAGAGTAATCTCTTGAACAATGTGACCTTTCTCACTGGATCGGTGGACTGATGCATTGCCTTTAGGGTTATCCACGCACTCGACGCCGAATCACATTTTTTAATGTGACCAATCTCCGAACCTCTTATTGAGAGAGTAATCACCGCTAAAGCCTTTTCGTTTTTTGATATCCACTGAATATATTCACTCGTCCTGTCTGAACTTGGGCATTTCATAGCTCCCGAAGTGACGGACCATAGATTCTGGTGAATTAGCACACATTTCATGTTACACACCACAAATCATAATTTGTTTCGTCCAACTTGTCTATATTGTACAGCGCACTCATTTTTATCTCGTACTCTCAAACAGAAAACTTTAGTTGGTAATGCACACAGCAATACAAATTATGCAATTCTAATGCAAATTGTATTGGCTCTTTAAAGCGTCTTTTTAACATAGCCTTAGTTTCATTCAACTTTTTCTTTATGGCTGGGCCCATAACCTGTTGGGTTTTAAAGCGGCAAAAGTGATGCACTTGGTTTGGCGGTTAGACTAAGAAGAACTTTTATTCAATGTATTCTTAAGTTGGGGTATCGAGCGCTGTATCGATATCCCTGTTATTAACATTAGTAATCGGAATGTTGTATTGATCTTTTACATATTTTCAACACTCCCCCTTAATACACATTATTGACAATTAATTTGAGACCAAGTAATCTATTACAATTTTCATGTTTTGACTTGCTTAAATTCTTAGTTAAGATATCTGCCATCATTTGACTCGTTAGACAATATTCCAGCTGAATCACAAGCTTATTAAAAACTTCTCGCACGAAGTGATAACGAATATCTATATGATTGCTTCTTGCATGGTAAACTGAATTTTTAATAAAGTTCATGGCGCTCAAAGTATCGCCATGAATTACAATACTTTTCATATTTCTGTATTTGTTCATTTCGTTATATAATTTCCGATTATAAACAGCTTCTTTAGTTGCTTCCGATAGGCCCATATATTCAGCTTTTGAAGATGTCGTCCTCAGATATCACAGTACTTGCTTTGCTGCTGCCCAGTGCTCTTGGTGGGGATCCGTATTCCGTTGGGACATCTTACATACTGAATATAAAATGTCAGGTCTGGATGTAACTGCCAGATACATTAATGATCCGATCAGTGATTGGTACTCTGCCTGGTTGACCGTTTTGCATTGTTGGTTCTCACATTTGGTGGTGTATCCGGACGCCAACGATACTGATGCTGGCCGACACGTTTCCATGCCAAATTTCTTAATCAGCTGCAACATATGCTGCTGTTAGGTGATCGTTATCGCCCCTGTTATGCCCTTCCTATTGATATCCATACCAAGGCACGATGTATAGGGCCCTTTTCAACCACCTGGAAAATTCGAGATATACTTTCTTTTATACTGACCAACATATCATCATATCATCCACATATACTGCGATTATGTTTATGTGGTTTTGTGTGTACACAGCTCGCTTGGACAGGCCGGAAACCCAATTTATGTCATCATCTCGTTCAGCTTCTTGTTCCACATCCGTCCATCCTGTTTTAGCCCATATAAGGACTTTCGAGGTTTAAGAAAACATCCTCCTGCAATTCTCCGTTTAGATATGCCGTGGATACATCAAGTTGGTGCACATGTAGCTCCAGTTCAGCTGCTATGGCCAATACCATCCTTATTGTCGCATACCGCACTACTGGCGAAAACGTTTCGTCGTAGTTCACTCCACGTTGCTGGCTGCAGCCCTTTGCCAGTAGCCTAGCCTTGTATCGTTGTATGGTGCCATTTTCGTCACGTTTTAGTGCAAAGACCCATCTGCATCCAATCGCCTTATGATTGGATGGTAATTCGGCAGGTTCCCAACTTCCATTCACGTTCAGTGCTCCGAATTCCTGTGCCTTGGCCTTTTGCCATTCTATCGCTTGTGGACTTTCCAATGCTTCTTCCACAGTTTCAGAATATTCAGCTTGTTCCGCTCGTCGTCTGGTCTTCGCCATCCGTGCCCACTTGTTCTTTCAAGCCGGTTACTTATCTTGCTGATATCTCTTTTATTGGTATCGGTGTTACCGTTATCTTCGCCGGTACCTATGCTGCTGCTGGCCCTGCTGCCTCGAATGGACTGCACTTCTGTAATTATCTTGTTGCAATTAAAACCGCGTAACGTGGGTAAATCAACTGCACTAGATTCTGCTGTTGACTCAACAAAATATACATCACGGCTTACGATAATTTTACCCCTGGCGCTGTTGTAGAGGTGATATTTATTAGCTTGATCTGCATATCCAACCAGTGTGTATTTCATACCCTTCGGTCTAAATTTCTGATTCTGTGTCTTGTCCAACTGAAGGCTTTCGCCCTGTCCATAACTCATATGGCGTACTCTGGAGCACAGCTTTTGTTGGCGATCTATTCCGTAGATAAGCTGCCGTATGTACAGCTTCTGCCCAGAAACATTCTTTAAGTTTGGTCTCTAGCAGCATACATCGCGCCATCTCCACGAGGGTACGATTCATCCTTTCTGCAACTCCATTTTGCTGGGGTGTGTGAGGCACACTCAATTGACGGACGATCCCATTTTGTTTCAGAAATATGTCAAACTCGTTGTTTACATATTCTCTGCCATTGTCACTGCAAAGTACTTTGCTCCGTTTTCCTGTTTGGCATTCCACCATGTTCTTATAGTTCTTAAACACATTTAGAACTTCTGATTTATTTTTGATAAAATATACGTGAACATATTGTGATTTATCAATCATGTTAACAAAGTAAAGTGATCCTCCGTCTGAACATATGTTTATAGGGCCGCAAACATCACTATGTATGAGGTTTAATACATCCTCACTTTTGCTGACCGACATATTAAATGGCTTCGCACAACACTTACTCTGTAGGCATATCATACAGTCAAATTCGTTTGTGCTGTTCAAGTTCAATCCGCCCACCAATTTCATATTATTTAAATCTTTGAGGCTTTGCAAGTTCAGATGTCCATATCTCTTATGCCAGTTTATAATGTCCTCACAGACGCACGATTGTTTTTGAAGTTTACAGTGCAGCCTCCTTTTATTGCTCTGCTCACCGAAATAAAGTTGCATTGTAATTGCGGTATATAAAGAACGTTTGTAAGTTATACTGTTGACTTCTAGTGACTTCTCACCAGCAAGCGTGACTGTATTAGTGAATGGTTCAAACATATTAAACATAATTTGATTTGTGCACATATGAGCTGTGGCGCCACTATCTAAGCACCACGCTGACTTATTAAGCAGTCGTTCACTGTTTTTTGCACTTAGCAACGTGAAGAATGATTTTTCGTCTCTTCCTTTAATATTATCTTCTTTTGCCTTGAACCTGCATTCTGTAGAAATGTGGCCAATTTTACCGCAATTGAAAAATTTAATTTTTTGATTTCAGTTCTTGCTTACTTTGTCTTTCTTTTTTGCGCTCTCTTTAGCGTAGTGTGCTTTGCTTAAAAATGCCTGTGCATTCTTTTCGTTTACACTCTCTATATGTGATTCGTTCTTGCGCATATCGCACTCAATCAATTTAACCTTGAACCACAGCTCCTGGTGAATTAGCACACTTTTCATTTGGACACACCACGAATCATAATTTGTTTCGTCAAACGTGTCTATATTGTACAGCGCACTCATTTTTCACTCGTACTTTTTCTCACACAGAAAACTTTAGGTGATAATGCACACAGCAATACAAATTATGCAATTCTAATGAAAATTTCACTCGCTCTTAAAAGCGGCTTTTTAACATAACCTTAGTTTCATTCAACTTTTTCTTTATGGCTGGGCCCATAACCTGTTGGGATTTAAAGCGGAAAAAGTGATGCACTTGGTTTGGCGGTTAGACTAAGAAGAACTTTTATTCAATGTATTCTTAAGTTGGGGTATCGAGCGCAGTATTGATATCCCTGTTATTAACATTAGTTATCGTAATGTTGAATTGATCTTTTAAATATTTTCAACAGAAACGGCTAGTCCTGCGCATCAGGAGTGCTGTACGGAATATCTGGCGGGCAGGCGGGCGGATTGCCTGGGTCAAATTCTTGCGCACAGGAGCTCGAATCAAACCTGACCAAGGACGCCGATGGATTGTGCGACGCCACTGAACGAGTAGCAATTAAGTGATCAGAAACCAAGATTGGAAAGTGCAATTTCCAACAATATAAGTGCGATAAATTAAATCAAGTTTAATATATATATATATAGCCTGTGTTTTTAGTTGTCGCAAATGCAATATAAATTTGTTGCTCGAACGCTCCGCTCGACTGAGTTTTAGCTTAGGTAAAATACAGCCGAATAAAAGGTTCGTTACAATATAGCCAGTTTCAATAACGCTAAAGCATTTTTCCCCTTGGAAGATGAATACGTAGGAAGGGGGTCTTTATCTTGTGAAAATTATCTGCTATCTAAAACTATTCTCATTATCTGGATTCATATTTATGGGTTTTATGGTACTTGAATAGCAGGTATAAACATCGTTTACATCTCTGATAAGATACTTGACGAACTTTATACCTGCATCTTGCTCAGTCTCTAACACAAGCTTATCTAACGCTGGGTTAAAAGCGCACTTTATATAGTATGAATAAGCAATGGGGATATGTTGCGAAGTTGCTACAACAATCTCACTCAGTGGTGAATTGAGGGATGTGAGTATACGCTCAAAACTACGATTAAAATTCTTAAAATAAAGACTTGCCTTGTCTTCTGATGGGAGCGTTGATACAACCTTGCCACACTGTTGACGGTGCTCCGCATGCATCCTCTCATTATGAATTATGAGTAATTAAGACATGTCTTGCAGAAGTATACTTGCGTCTTGTGGGACGTAAGTTGCCGTCTTAGAAGTCTGGAAGTATATAAAAAGAAATATATATGTTTTAAAAAACATTGTTTTTTAGTAATGAGTACTTATTTAAATATTACCTTCACCAATTTTTATCCACACGAAAATGTCCTCACTCCTCAGTCTCCAACAACATAAGGCTTATGTGGTTTTTCTTTTCCACCTCAGTCACATATAATGGTCCGTTGGCTGCACTTGTCTGCTCATCGGAACCAAAAACATTGATGCTAATGCTTTGGAATCCAAATTTGAAAAATTGAGCGTGAGTGCTTCATCAATTTTTATTAATGCACTCTCAATCACATCAACTTTATATGATGAGCACCGTGCAGGCTGGTTATTTGCTGGTGCTTTACGGGATGATATTAATACCCATTTAAAAAAAAATGTTTGATGATCTCTCCTAGATCACTCGATGCTGTTAACATACTCATATTTGACTGATGAGATTTAATTGTCATTGGTAATTTTTCATCATTGAATTTGATATACTCTGCAAAGATTTCAACGTCCATTTTGCAGATTGTGTGAGTTATCAATACATTTTAAATTAGTGGAAGCATTTCTTGAGCTGCTTGACTCAGAAACTCTGTTGGTTCCACTAAATTTGTGTGTTTATTCTCAAATGAGAATGTCGAAATCCGAGTTTTAAACCCGCTCGAAATTAGTTTCACCTGACTATTTACAGGCGTAAGGACGAGCATCTTGTGGGAATTGGAACGAAGATGAGCGCTCCACTTTGATGATGCAATTTGTAAATTGCGTACGGTGCAGACCCTGGCTTGATTTGCTGGTCTATTAGTGTTGATATTGGAAGTACGGAGTTGATGGTGTTGGTAGTGGTGATGGAGTATAGTGGTGTTGGTGTTGGTAGGATTGATGGCCATGATTGTATTAGCCACGTAAGTTAAATGATCAAAATAATTAGGGTGGCTCTGCCCTTGAGCCGAGCTATTCCGGGCGACATAGTTAAATCCCTCGACGGAGTTCACGTAGTTGTTCTTATTGTTAAAATTTTTTTTTTTTTTGTTTCTTTTTAAAACTTTGAAAACACAAAACGAACGAGTTGACGATTGCAGAGTTCGAAAATTACTAAGGTTTTAGAAATCACAATCTATAATATTAGGTATAATAGGTATGAAGCCCGCAGGTGCACAAAGCAACGCAGGCTATTATTACAAATTATTGTAAAATTATCATAAGGAGGGTCACTCAAACAGAGTGCACTGTAAAAATGAAGGGAACCAAACACACGAAGAAGATACCAGCAAGTGGCAACCTAACGTGCGAAGTACTTACCTAACAACAGTTTGCATCAATAATACTTTAATTATTGTGTGGGAAAGCATTCAGGTGTGAGGTGTCCACCCTATAATTTTCATAGCGAAAAAAAAAAAAACAAAGAAGCATTTTATTTTTATTTAGTTTTTCATTTATTTTTGTATTGTACTCAAACAATCGATTTTCGCGTCGTATCCTATCAATCAGTGTGATTTGTGTGTGTGCCGCAACCACTCTACTAGAGTGCGTGTGCTTGGTGGCCGCCTATTCAACCAATATGAGCGACATCTCCCATACCTCCACTGACGGCGATACTGCAGTTCCTTGGTGCTCGCCATCTCGTGCCTGGCAGACCAGCGAACACCGCTATAATCTGCGGTCTCGCCCGGCGAGCAGTAACAGCAACAACAACAACGCCAACATTGCAAACATAATGGCAAATACTAACAATCCCAAAAGCTACAACAATTACATCAACAAGAACACCGTCAACAACAAAAAAAATGTCCACAAAAACATTCAAAACACTAACAATGCCAACAGCAACACTCACAAAAACACCAAAAATATTACCAATATCAACGTCAACAATTTCAACTGCAACAACGCCAATAAAAAGTCGATAGTTGAATATGAAATTGACTTGGATGCAGTGCCGCCTACTTCTGCTGGAGCTCGTGCTGCACCACAAGCGCTCGAGAATCTGCTGTCAGATTCTGACGCAGATGTCAAGTCGGTCGACATGGAAGTGATGGTCCCGCCGAGTGCGTCTACTCGTAATGAAGTTACTCACGATGAGAACCCCAATCTAAGCACTGCCGCTGAGATACGCGATTGTTCCCTATCAAACGCACCATATGTTGAAACTGTTGAAATTCTGCCAACAAGACCTTCTAAGCCTCCCCCACTTATTGCTGAGGGTAAAGAGAAAATTGAGAAAATTTATCGCATCAGAGATGAGCTGGCCAGACTTGGGCACGCAGTGCGTGGTGTCCAAACTATCATAAGTCGCGTTACCAAGAAGGAGCTGAATCTGTGTTATTTGGAGTTGGAGCCGGCTGCAAATAACAAAGAGATATACAATCTATGCTCCATCTCTCAAGTGCGCATTTCAGTGGAATGCCCTGACCGCCATATGGACATCCCCCAGTGCCACCGTTGTACTACAAGTACTGCCAAAAGCAGCATCGTTGCGTGAAGTGTGGCTCAGCACATGCAAGTCAGGTGTGCGAAAAACTTATGGACGCTGAACCGAAATGTGCTAACTGTGGTGGTAACCATCCAGCAAGCTGGAAGGGATGCCTAGCTTATCAGCGCGTTGCCAAGGAACGGACGCTTGTGGCTCAGTCACGAAGCCCGGCCCAAGAAATACAAAAGTCGCGCCCAAGAAGCCCGGCACCCATTCGCAGGGAAAATTTTTTCTTATGCTGATGCTGTCAGATTTCAAACGACTCCTCAGCCTCTGCAGCAACTTGGGCACTACTCGTACGGCAACCATACGCCAACAGCATTTGACTTTGCTGTGTACGCTGGGATCCGGTCTGACCGTCTTGGTATATCCGAGCGAATTGAGCTTAACTCCGATCACATCCGCTTGATCGTTGAGTACAGAGTGGCTGCTACTCTGAATTCTCCTAAGACTCGTCTTCTGCCACGCAAGGCAAACATCACCCGATTCCGGGAGAGGTTGGCGCAGCTTGTCAACTTCAACATGGAGCTAAGTTCACCGGCTGATATTGACGACGCAGCGGAGTTATTCCTGCATAATATTAACGTGGCGGTGGAATATTCCATGCTTGGCCAACTACCTTGTTTGCCTCCCAGTCCAGCTCAGCCTCTTTTAAAACCGGAGGTTTTGGATCTGGTAAGGTACAAGAGAGCACTGCGTCGTCGATATATGCGCTCACGCAATCCGTTGGACCTAAGGGACTTTAGGCGGGCTGCGCACGAGCTGCGAAAGCTGCTGTTTGACATTAAGAGCAAATATTTCCAGGATGCAGATCTCGATCCTGTACAACCGATCACACCTATCGTCCCTAGTGAGGTCCGCTTACAGATTCGCAGGCTTAAGTTCACTAAGGCCCATGGCTATGATGGCATTGACGGCAGAGTTGCTAAGGCCCTCCCAGAGACGGGAGTGGTGTTCTTGGTGCTACTTTTTAACTCCATGGTTCGCGTCCACCACTTCCCCACTCAGTGGAAGTGCGCTGTGATTGCGATGATTCCGAAACCTGGCAAGCCGGATAATCTTGTCTCGTCATATCGACAGATAAGATTGCTGTCCACTTTCTCCAAGATATTTGAAAAAATATTTCTGGGAAGATTGTCGGCAGTAAGTGGCTTCCAGAGGGCCATTCCTGATCATCAGTTTGGCTTCAGGCATCACCATGGTACACCAGAGCAAGTTCATCGAATAGTACAGCATGTCCCCGAGGGCTTGGAAAATAAGCAGTACAGCTCTGCCGTCTTTCTGGATATCCAGCAGGCATTTGATTGCGTATGGCATGATGGCCTGCTTTTTAAGCTTAAGTCCCTGCTACCATCGGCGCCGTATTTACTGCTCAGGTCTTACCTGCTTGGTCGTTCTTTTATGGTAGAAGTTAGGGGCGAGCGATCAAACATCCGCCCCATTAGAGCGGGTGTCCCGCAGGGTAGTGTCCTTGGACCTGCCTTGTACACATTGTGCACCGCAGACTTGCCGATCCCAGTACCCAGAAATACGCTGCTTGCCACATACGTGGATGACACTGTGTTCCTTGATAACTCCACCACTGCTTGAAGAGCAGCTGCGGGTACGCAGAGGTTCTCGTGCGGCTTTAGTACTTAAGCCAACCGGTGGAACATATGCGTCAATGAGAGCAAGTCCAGCACTGCACGTTTGCGCTCAGGAATGGTAACTGTCCAAATGGTCGACGCAATATCATGGTCATACCTCAGGAGAACCATGTTCGCTACCTGGGTATGTATCTGGACAGGAAACTTACCTGGCGCAAACACATCCAGATCACGGCAGCAGCATGTAGATCCAAAAAAAAAGGAACTCAACTGGTTGCTGAGGCCATTTAGCTTGAGCAACAAGCTGCTGGTGTACAGGAGCATCATCGTGCCCACATGGACATATGGGATCCCATTCTGGGGCACAGCTGCAAAATCTTGGATAAACAAAATTCAGGTCTTGCAGAACAAGGTGCTCAGAGACATCTCAGGAGCATCATCGTGCCCACATGGACATATGGGATCCCTTTTTGGGGCACAGCTGCAAAATCTTGGATAAACCAAATTCAAGTCTTGCAGAACAAGGTGCTCAGAGACATCTCAGGAGCATCATCGTGCCCATATGGACATATGGGATCCCTTTCTGGGGCACAGCTGCAAAATCTTGGATAAACCAAATTCAGGTCTTGCAGAACAAGGTGCTCAGAGACATCTCTGGTGCTCCACCATACGTGAGTAACAGGACGCTGCACAATGACCGACACACAACAAATTAACCGACATACGAGTCGGTATAATGACCGGTTGTACAACCACAGCAACCCGTTGGCTTGCACACTTGGGTCAAATACAACACGCAGGAGGGTGAAGCGCCTCCAGAGCAGCGACCTCTGGGCGTTAAATTAATGTGCTACAAATGAAATATTTAATGTTATTTATTATCTGCTACAACCAGTTCTATGTTTATGATATACATTCTAATTCACTGCTATTTTTCATTCATACCTTCACAAATTAATGTTTTATAGCCTTTAAATAGGTTGATTAATGTTTAAATATAAAGGTGTCCTATGAGTTCTTTACATTGACAAAAAAGTGACAAAAGAGAACCTCAAAAATCAAATCATGTACATGCACAACCGTGCGGCAGCTGCTGCCTGATCTTCCACTTGATTCTAGCACACAGGTTACAGGTTACACGCCTAGCACACAATATCCTCCTTAAAAACAAAATCACGTACGCTCACAAAAGCAATCCTCCACCTGATGTCAACTCACAATAAAAAAAAAGGGTCAGCCCTAAATCTATACCCTTCGATCATAAATGTCTCATACGTGATCCAAAATCACACATTTTTCTAAAAACGGCTACACACCTGTCACTCCCCCACCCAAAAGCAATAAATTAAGTCCAATAATGAAGCAATTAAAAATCAAAAGCAGGTTACAGGTTACACGCCTAGCACACAATATCCTCCTTAAAAACAAAATCACGTATGCTCACAAAAGTGATCCTCCACCTGATGTCAACCCACAATAAAAAAAGGGGCAACCATTAATCTATACCCTTCGATCATAAATGTCTCATTCGTGATCCAAAATCACACATTTTTCTAAAAAAGGTTACACACCTGTCACTCCCCCAACCAAAAGTAATAAATTAAGTCCAATAATGAAGCAATTAAAAATCAAAAGCAATAAGCCACTTCCTGTCATAGAATCCCCATTTCCCTACTAAATTATGAACAGATTATGAACAAAAGTGATGTGAAAGCCTCACTATTGAGCACTCACTTCACACAGATCAATGATATTTTTGTATTATGTTTTTGGTTTGGGACTGATTATTTAAATTAATTAATTAATTAATTGGCCGGTTTGTCTGTAGGAAGGTTATAGCCGAATCCAGGGTGATGAAAAAGAAGATGACGATGAGCGGCGCGGGGAAGGAGGAGGTGTCTAGGGGCATGGCGGAAGCAACCACCGGCACCCACTGTGATCGCAACAGCCAGCCACGTTCGCCGTGGAGTCCCCAACGCCACCACCGCCACCACTCGAACCCGGAAGGAGTGGCTGGGTGGCAGGAGCTGCCCCCCGTCGACTTAGTCCTGGCTGAACATCGGCCATCTCCATGATGCCAGGTGGCCAAGCCAACGGGGGTCTAGGATCGTGTAGCATGAGGTCGGCACCCCTACCGGGTAAAGACATCGATGCGCGGCACGCGGGTTTTCTGCAGGAAATAAAAAAAAAATAATAATAAACACACAAGAACAAAAAAAAAACCCCAGATATTCTTACTAATTATATTTTCAGCTCTCTTTTATCTTTAGGTTGGAAAGTAGAAGCTTTCCACTGCCGAAGAAAGAGGGGAGTGTCAGGAGCCATATAACCATGCACGTATGAGTATGCATATATATATATATATAGTGACTCACACCATATTTCAGGCGATGGCAGGTACATATATTAACCACCAAAATGAATATATGACCCCAATAAACTGGGGGTTTCCCACCCGCTAGGTCGGGTTAAGTAAAAAAGTACCTTAATTTTTGGTCACTTCTTATTTCCAACAGTGGCATTATGGACACCTGGGTGCCATAAAACCCGGGTTTTTTACGTCAGGTTGATTATTTTCGGTATAAATAGACCAATCCTTCGTAGTCAGATTAGTTATATCGTGCATCTCGGGTGCAACTAGCCAACAAGGACTATGGGCAAACGGACCACCATTGAACGACGGAATCTCATCCTGGAACACTTCAAGATCGGATATTCACACCGCCAAATAGCTGAAATGGTCAATCTAAGCAAGTCAACTGTATACAACATCATTCGGCGCTTCGTCGACGAAAATCGGATAGAGGACAAGGGCAGAATGGCACCAAACAAGATTTTCACCGAATAGGATGAGCGGAGGATCATCAGGAAAATAAGGGAAAGTCCCAAGCTATCGGCTCCAAAACTGACTCAACAGGTGGAGGATGAAATGGGGAAAAGGCGCAGTGTGGAAACTGTGCGCCAGGTTCTGCGCAACCATGACTTTCATGCCCGAGTACCACGGAAGAAGCCCTTTATAAGCGCGAAAAATAAAGGGACTAGGATGACGTTCGCCAAAACCCACTTGGACAAGGATTTGGAGTTCTGGAACACAGTCATATTTGCATACGAGTCCAAATTCAACATTTTTGGCTCGGACGGACGGAATTATGTGTGGCGACAGTCCAATACTGAGTTGAGTCCCAAAAACCTAAAGGCAGCAGTCAAGCACGGCGGAGGAAGTGTCCTGGTATGGGCATGTGTCTCGGCAGCCGGCGTCCGAAATTTGGTGTCCACTGAAACAACAATGGACAAGAATGTGTACCTCAATATATTAAAGGAAAATTTACTCCAAAGTGCCGAGAAGCTAGGAATCCGACGCACTTTCCGGTTCTACCAGGCCAACGACCAGGACAACAACCAAGCATAAGTCCCGATTAGTACAGTCTTGGCTTATCTGGAGCTGCCCCCACATGATAATTCCACTGGCCCAGTCTCCAGATTTAAATGTTATTGAAAATTTGTGGGTTCTGATAGAAAATAACATCAGGAATCACAGATCCGATCTCAAGAATGCTCTGCTGGATGAGTGGAGCAAAAATCAGTTCAGAAACTATCCGGAAGCTGGTATCGTCCATGAATAACAGGTTAAGGAAAGTTGTTAAGGCTAAAGGATATCATACTAAGTATTAACATCCTTATTTAAGTTTTTATACGTAAAATATGTTACTTTTTCAAGACTGTTTGAAATAAGTGTTGACATGTATTTTGGATATTTTTTCAGTTTTTGACTAATTTTAATTAATTAATTAATATTTTCATAAAAACTAAAGTTTATTTTTCAAACGTGATATAACATGCAACAAATTGGCATTTAAACATTTTGCGTTTGTTTCTTTGTTTAAACTTTGTAGCACTTTAACATTTTTGCTAGACACTGCCTGAAATATGGTGTGAGTCACTGTATATATATGTGTATATTCAGGTATGTACATGCGAAATGCTCATTAGCGTGCATTAAATGTTATATGCTCCTCCACAAAAACTATCTATCAGGCCGAAATCCGGCACTGATGCAGTTGCGACGAATTCGCTCTCTTTTGCCCTCTCTCTTTCTAACGCAGGTGTTCAGCCATTTGAACGTGTCTGTCGCTCATGTCCATCAGGACATATGCCGTTAGTGTGTGAGGAGTATTGTGGGCGCAATCTTGTTGTCCATACTCACTCTGACGGCAGACAATGGTTGGCGCCAGCAAAAGGGCAGTGGAACATCACCAAAAAAAGATCACGCCACCAAAAAGATCTCGCCTCCCTGGTACAAAAAGGTGGCCAACCAAAGCCTATAAAAAGTGCGGCGCAGCACAGGGCGGGGGCACTGTGTATCGAGGGGCTCAAATAGAACACAAGGTTCAGTTCAAGGATCACAGGACATCGAGGTCCTGCAGTTGGGTGCGAAAAGTATATCCTTGCCACGCTCGAATTGTGGCAACAGGCGATATCCACGAAGAGCAAACTGAAGCAAGCGAGGCTTGGCCTGTGATTAGCCAGAGGAGTACTAGAGGCAATCCATGGGGAACAAGGAAACCGCTAGTCCTGGTGAGCATCAGTAGTGCTGTTCAGAATATCTGGCGGGCGGGCTGAGATCCTGGAATTGCGTAGCTGGCGGGCGGAGTGCCTGGGTCAGATTCTTGCGCACAGGAGCTCGAATCAAACCTGACCAAGGACGCCGATGGATTGCGCGACGCCACTGAACGAGTAGCAATTAAGTGATCAGAAGCTAAAATTGGAAAATGCAATTTCCAACAATATAAGTGCGATAAATTAAATCAAGTTTTGTATATATATAAATATACAAACAAATATATGCAAACGCAATATAAATTTGTTGCTCGAACCCTCAGCTCAACTGTGTTTTAGCTTAGCTAAAATACAACCGAAATAAAAGGTTCGTTACAATGTAGAAAGTTTCAATAACGTTAAAGCATTTTTCCTCTTAGGTGATGAATACGTAGGAAGGGCGTCTTTATCTTGATCCCTAACCCGATCACTGCCTAAAGTCTTTTTACAGATGTGACAATTATCTGCAAATCTAAAACTATTTTCATCATCTGCATTCATGTTTATGGGTTTAATGGTACTTAAAGAGCAGGTATAAACAACGTTTACATCTCTGATAAGATACTTGACGAATTTTATACCTGCATCTTGCCCAGTCTCTAACACAAGCTTATCTAACGCTGGGTTAAAAGCGCACTTTATATAGTACGAATAAGCAATGGGGATATGTTGCGAAGTTGCTACAACATTCTCACTCAGTTGTGAATTGAGGGGGTGAGTATACACTAAAAACTACGATTAAATTCTTAAAATAAAGACGCCCCCTCTTCTGATGGGAGCGATGATACAACCTTGCCTGTTGACGGTGCTCCGCATGCATCCTCTCATTATGAATTATGAGTAATTAAGACACGTCTTGCAGAAGTATGCTTGCGTCTTGTGGGACGTAAGTTGGCGTCTTACAAGTCTGGAAGTATATAAAAACAAATATATATGTTTTAGTAAACATTGTTTTTTTAGTAATGAGTACTTATTTAAATATTACCTTCACCAATTTTTTATCCACACCAAAATGTTCTCCCTCCTCAGTCTCCAACAACAGCTTATGCGGTGTTTCTTTTCCACCTTCGTCACTTATAATGGTCCGTTGACCGCACTTGTCTGCTCATCGAAACAAAAAACATTGATGCTAATGCTTTGGTTTTGAACTTCAAAAATGTTTATTTGGTCCAACGGCAGTGGGAAATCCAAATTTGAAAAATTGAGCGTGACTGCTTCATCAATTTTTATTAATGTACTCTCAATCGCATCAACTTTATATAATGAGCATCGTGCAGGCTGGTTATTTGCTGGTGCTTTAAGGGCTGATATTAATGCCAATTTAAAACAAAATGCATCAGCATTTTTAACTTTAATAATCGCTTTCTTGTTCCTCAACACTTTTGGTGTTTCAATAAAGCTTGAAACTTTAAGTGGAGTTTAATATTTATCTCCAGTCTTAAGATTTGGGACAATGTCCAACCTGCAAAGAGTTCAATGTTCGTTTTGTAGGCTGTGTGAGTTGTCATTACATTTAAAATTAGTGGAAGCATTTCTTGAGTTGCATCACCCAGAAACTCTGTTGGTTCCACTAAATTTGTGTGTTTATTCTCAAATGAGAATGTCGAAATCCGATTTTTAAACCCGCTCAAAATTAGTTTCTCCTGACTATTTACAGGTGTAAGCACGAGCATCTTGTGGGAATTGGAACGAAGATGAGCGCTCCACTTTGATGATTCAATTTGTATATTGAATGCGGTGCAGACCCTGGCTTGAGTTGCTGGTCCATTAGTGTTGATATTCGAAGCGACGGAGTTGATGTGGCTAGAGGTGGTGATGGAGTTGATGATGGAGCTGGATTGATGACCATGATTGTATTAGCCACGTAAGTTAAATTATCAAAATAATTAGGGTGGCTCTGCCCTTGAGCCGAGTTATTCCGGGCGACACAGTTAAATCCTCGACTTAGTTCACGTAGTTGTTCTTATTGTTCAACATTTTTTTTTTAGTTGCTTTTTAAAACTTTGAAAACACAAATCGAACAAGTTGACGATTGCAGAGTTCGAAAATTACTACAAGCTACACGCCAGCACCCAATATCCTCCTTAAAAACACAATCACATACGCACACAGAAGTGCTGCTAAGTGATCCTCCACCTGATGTCAACCCACATTAAAAAAAAGGGTCAGCCATAAATCTATACCCTTCGATCATAAATGTCTCATACGTGATCCAAAATCACACATTTTTCTAAAAAAGGTTACACACCTGTCACTCCCCCACCCAAAAGCAATGAATTAAGTCCAATAATGAAGCATTTAAAAATCAAAAACAATAAGCCACTTCTTGTCATAATAAATTATGAACATATTATAAAAAAAAATTATGTAAAAGCCCTACTATTGAGCACTCACTTCACACAGATCAATGATTTTTTTATTTGATGTTATTGGTGTGGTACTGGTTATTTAAATTAATTAATCAATTAATTGGCCGGTTTGTCTGCAGGAAGGTTATAGCCGAGTCCAGGGTGATGATGAAATGTGGGCACCATTCCTTTAAGTGCGGAGGCGCAATTGGGGCCAGCGGTGCTTCTTTTGATGTCTTCTGAAGTCTTCTGGATTGGTTTTGCGACGGTGGCTCTCAGCGTCCAAGGTTCAAAGGTTAAAGCCGTCATTCCATTAAGCGCGAAGACACGATAGGGGCAGCGGTGTTATTCTGAGGTCCTCTGAAGTCGTCTGGAGTGGTTACACGACGGTGGGTCTCAGCTTACCAAGGTTCAAAGGTTAAAGCCGTACCTCCGTGTCACGTGATGGTGCGTGGCTCATCCATTATTCGCAACTATTTTTTTCTTTCTTGGGTTTTGCTTCGTTTGCTGGCGTGTCTTCTTTTTTTTTTTTTCTTTTAATTATTTCTTGTTGGTTGGTTGTTTTTGCCTCGATTTGTCTAAATGGTGTTTTTGTATTTGTGGAACAGCTGCCACTTGATTTTAATTATAAAAAAATCTTGCGGACCAACGTTTTCGTTTTTCTCGAATTCGAACGTTTCGTAAATTTTAAAGAAGCGTTTTTCTGGGATCAGCTGGATTTTATGCCCCCCTAGCTTTCTCCAGCCGCCGGATGATAAGTGGAAACAGCAGAGTTGGCTGCTTTAAAAGCTTACTTAAGCGATATATGGCCCATAGGGTAACCTTGAGCATACTCCGTTTGCGTAAAAGCTTTTTCTATAAGCTCATCTTTTTTACGCGCTTAGGTGAACTGCTTTGTTTATCTACCGTCCGTTATAATGCAGGCGACAAATTTGTCGCCTTCGGTTAGCGCTGCTACTCTATATTTTCTTATGCTGCTTATTGACCATTACAGATTTCATTGTTATGATTACTGTTACCAGCTGCCTGTGAGGCCACTAAAATGTTGTCTCTCAACGATGTCATTTGGATCATCCCAATATACATAATTTGGGTTAGTGCAACTGAGTGTCATAACACTTCCACCCTTATGTATGGATTCTTATTTAGAGGTAAGGACATTGCACTTGGATCATAATTTTTTGAGAAAAGTTTTTTTTTTATTATTTCAGTGCACTTTTTCAACGATTTCCCTTAAGCGGGCCCTGAGGTAGATGATGCTTTCTATGGGCATTGGTTTTTAATAAGATTTCCATAAGATTGCGAAATTGTTTGTTCAAACAGCCGTCTGCGCACTACAACATGATCGCGATGAAACAAAGAATTTTGTATGTCTAGACGTCGATACCCTTTTTGTGTGGTTACAAAATTGGTCAACAGTTAAATCACCTAATTTTATGAAAGATTACACATTATGCGCGAACAAATAAAAAAATTAAAATAGAGAGCCAGTTTGCACACAAAAAGTCAAAGAGAGAGTTTAGCTGCATTGCTGTTATATTCACACATATTCAAGGATCTACGCGAGCCGGTACCAATAAAGCTGCTTTTTTCGCACACTTTCATAACCCAAGCCAAGCTATAAGCCAAATAGAAAAGGCGCGTATCTGTTCGCACCCATGCACTCGTGCTCATAAAAGTCTGGGTTTTTACTTTACCCGAAAAGTTGTCGCAGCGTAGTCAAGTGAAATAATGACCTGCACTCGCTGCTTGACACGCGATGCTCGTTTCTGTCGATTTGATGCCTCTATGTATTATCTGCTTAGTGGTCTAAGCTAATTATACCACATTCCCTTTTCCGTAGCCGATTTGTTAACGAATCTTTCACCTAAACACATATGAAAAAGGGGATATGTTTCTGAGCAACATTCACAATGTCAATATTTGAAATCGGGTTATTAGGTAGCTGAACTAAAAGTCTTTTTGATAATCAGTTGATATAGTTTTAGATAGATTCCAATTCTCTTCTAATTCATTCTTTCCATTTTTCGCAGTATTAATGTTATTTGTAATATCTGCACAATTCACCAAATGCTCCATATGTTGTTATAATGGGTATAAGCGTCAAGAACCCTCCAACTTAAGAAACGCCAATAACTCGAGCAATTATTACTTCATTCTTCTATCGTCCAAATGACTTGTTTATTATTGCATATCATACGTCTTCTCCTTCTCCTGTGGTAGCCACACTTACTGATCATTCCAGTTTGCTTGGGCTAACGACACAGCAAAACGTTTCCCGTTGATATTTCAACTACAGCAGTACAAATTCTCGATCTCACATCATAAAGGAAAATACCATCTTGTGTTGTTGCTTTATCCTATGTTTGTAAACACGAAGTGTCGGCGTTGGATATGAACCCTATGGTGGATGACTGGTCAAATGCATTTATTTCTGATGATTTCAAGACCTTGATAGACACTCATAGTCAGAATTGGTCGGAATTGTCTAATATGCAAATTGTGGATAAATTCTTGTATACTCGCACAGAACACACAGATACACTCTCTTAGAAATTATTGCTTCCAAAGCAACCAAAAATGAATGTCCCCAAGCAAGCGCACGACAGTTTTACCTCTGTTTATGCGGGTATACAAAATACTATTGCGCCGTTATTTTAATGCCAGGTTTGGCTAAAGATATTCGTGATTACATTTGACAATGCGACACCTGCAAGGAGGTTAAGGCTCCCAACTTTTACACCTACCCTTTATATCGACCTACTTGGCTAGTATCCCCGTAGTGAAAATGGACATATTGGATTACTGATTGTTTTGCATATTAGTAAATTATTAGTTATTGGATATTAGTAAATATCATTGGTTAAGATCGGCCCTGCATCGGTCAATAGGTTGTTCTCCGCTCATTATTTGGATTGGACATGATTACCCATGGATCTGATTATTAGTTGCTGAAAGAGTTATATTTGCTGCGAGCAGACAAGATGACGTTATTGAGAAAGGATATTTAAGCTAATATTCGTAAAGGACACCAGCGCAACAAAAATCACTACAATCTTCATACTAAAAACTTTCATAACATTGCGCTCAATAAGTTTACTCAGAATGCTTTCGCTTTGCGAAACTTGGACTCAATTTGTTAAATGCCGAGCTCGCAAGAAACTCGGCAATTGTTATTATTTGCTTGAAAATTTGGAAGGGAGAGAGATAGAAACCTACCAAGTTAAAGATTAGGGATATTAAATTTGCAATCTTTTTAAATTTTAGCGCCTATTTGCGATAGGATCTCTATCAGGCGATACAATTTCGTTAAGGTTTTTTAACTAGCGTTGAGATGACCGCTCAAGAAATTTTGCAAAGCTTGCTCTCTTCCGTCTCTCAAAAGGCAAGAAGCAGCGCATTCAACTTCAGAATTTCTTTGGAATTGCTTGCTATAAAAGATCTGATGGTGGAACACAGTCTTTTTGGTGGTCGGTCAATCATACTCCACATCAGTTAGCTTGCCGATTGCTACAAGTGTGCGGTTATATCCACGCGACTTAAAAGAAACAAGATACAAGATACGATACAGTTGGGCGTAACCGACTGCGAAATACTTTGATACCATAAGTTAGACCAGCAGATAACAAGTAACCAGGAACACGTGGGGTGTAGCCAAGAAGTACTGTCCAAGTTGCTTTTCAAATTGATGCAGATATAAGCTAGTAACGTTCATTCGAAGTTTAATGACTGGGCAAGAGTGGGCGTAGCCAAAAAATTATTGGAGAAGTTCCTAGTAATCTTCCATCCAAGTTTGGTAACTGTAGTTCATATATTGCGGGAAATATAGGCTTTTATCATTGTTGTGGGCGGGGGTCGGTGAGCTCCACAGTCCCAGATCTCGACTCAAACGAAGATGTCGATCACGCCGAACGTGATTTAGCAGCTGTTCGCATGGCTCACACAAAACTTAAATGTTACAATTGCGAGGAAATAGGACACAGTTAGGAAACATTTCTTGTCCCATTGTAGCATATTTTGTTATGGATGTGGTGTTCCGAATGTATATAAGCCTCAATATAAAAATTGACTCCCGAAAGCGTAACATTATCCGTATCGGTTCCAGAGAAACATTCGCACTCCGTCAGAATTGAGCCTTCGGCATTTTTGATGAACGCAGTGACCAGCAAGATCTACGTAGCTATGCAGAAGTTTTGTCCCTGCGATTAGCAGAACTTGATCTGTTTAGGCACAGGATCTAATATAAGCTGCATAAACTCGGCTCTTATGTTGCAGGACTTCAAAAATTACAGTGAATTTAGGCCATTCAAATTCCAGCTCGAACTGCGGATGGAGAAAGTCAGAATATTATTTGAGAATAAACATCGAGATGAAGTATAAATCTTCTAGAAGATTTTTGAAGCTCGATATAATTCCCTCGATCAGGCTGAAACTTATACTAGGACATGATTTTTTGAGAACTTTTGCCTTCGCTCCCAATATTATTATTCTTATTGAAGAAGATCCTTGTCAAGTTAAAGCTGCAGAGACTGCGAGCACTCCTTTGAACGCCCAACAGCTTCAAGAAGGTTAAGTACTAACTATGCTTATCCAGCATCATATTAAGGAGGGCAATGCGAAGCCGGTTAAACAAAAATTCTACCCAGCCGCGGAGAAGTTACTCTATGCAGAAATTTACCGCACGATTCAACTTGATGTCACTGAGCCTTCTGTTAGTGACGTGCGCTTTGTGCTAAAACCCAACAAAGTTCGCTTATGCCTGGATGCACGTAAGCTGAATGACGCAACTAAAAAGGATGTATATCCGCTTTAAAGTATAAACGGCATTTTTCCCGCTTGCCGAAAGGAAATTTCATTTCGAAACCCGATTTAAAGGATGCATACTGATAAATTGAGATAAGCACATTAATCAAAGCCTGTAACTGAGTTTACGATCGCTGGTCGGCCACTTTACCAGTTGAACGCTCCCTCTACTATGTATCGTGTGATGGATGAAATTATTCCGCCAGATCTCCGACATTCTGTTTTTCTTTATCTTGATGGTTTGTCCATCGTAACAGAAGATTTTTCATCGCATCTCGCTATTTTAGTCAGGATCGCTGAGTAGTTTCGCAAAATTAATTAACCCTAAACCTTGCCAAAAGCCACTTCTGCGTTACGAGTATCAATTATTTAGGTTATGATATTAGTAGTTCCAGTATACATACCGACCCGCATAAAGTTTCTTGTATTCTGAATGGACGTTAGCCGATTAATTTGAAGTAAGTGCGAGGATTTCTTGGGGTTTGTAGTGTAGCATTTAACCTAGTATAGACGAGCAGATGATAGTTCCGGCTGTATGATCTGTAGTTGGTCGGTGTTCCTTATATATCCTTGCGCTACGTGCTCGCTGTGAACATATATTAAATAAAACATATCGCGTGAGTTGGTTGGTTCGATGAAATGGCTAGGAGGGGGAAACGAAATCTGGGCCTATCTCATGAATATAGACTGGAGACGACACTTCATGGCAGTTGTCTTTTTCACACTTCATGGCCGTTGTCTTTTTCTATGCTGAGCAAAAGTAGTTGCCACAGCGGATGTCCACTTTACCATGATCATCCGGAACCTAAACATCAGAATTTTGTATGATCCCTAAAACAATGAAAATTTAATTCATTCACCTATCTTGTGAACTCCCGAATAAAAAGTTTCATGTATTCATCTCAGCAATCACTATTAAGAATTGTGTTTATTATTGACAATTCGGTAGTTTATAATAAAAAATAGTTAATATGAGATAATATGCTGTATCATTTAACCTAGTATTGACGAGCAGATGTAGTCTACGCGCACGCGCTGGTTCCGGCTGGTTGGTTGGTTCGATATAATTGGCTAGGAGGGGGAAGAAAAATAATCTCATATATATAGCCTGGATGCGACACTCCATGGCCATCGACATTTTTGTTTCGATGCTGTGCGGATGTCGTTGCCACAGCGGATATCCACCCTACCATGATCATCCGGCACCTGAACATTAGAATTTTGGTTTTATATATTCATCTCAGCAATAAACACATTTATTATTAACAATTATGTAGTTTATAATTTAAAAAAATGTAAGTATGATAATATATTAAAGGCGATTTTAAAACATTTCAGGGTAATAATGATTTTTTTGTTTATGTAGCAATTATATTTAATCATTAATCAACATATTTAAAGGCTATAAAACATTGCTTTGTAAAGGTATGAATGAAAAAAAAAACAGTGAATTAGAATCTATAACATAAACATAGAACTGGTTTTAGCAGATAAAAAATAACATTAAATATTATATTTTTAGCACATTAATTTAACGCCCAACAGTCCAGAGGTCGCTGCTCTGGAGGCGCTTCAACCTCCTGCGTGTTGTATTTGACCCAAGTGTGCAAGCCAACGGGTTGCTGTGGTTGTACAACCGGTCATTATACCGACTCGTATGTCGGTTAATTTGTTGTGTGTCGGTCATTGTGCAGCGTCATGTTACTCACGTATGGTGGAGCAGCAGAGATGTCTCTGAGCACCTTGTTCTGCAAGACCTGAATTTGGTTTATCCAAGATTTTGCAGCTGTGCCCCAGAAAGGGATCCCATATGTCCATGTGGGCACGATGATGCTCCTGTACACCAGCAGCTTGTTGCTCAAGCTGAGTTTGCTAAATGGCCTCAGCAACCAGTTGAGTTCCGTTTTTTGGATCTACACGCTGCTGATGTGATCTGGATGTGTTTGCGCCAGGTAAGTTCAGATACATACCCAGGTAGCGAACATGGTTCTCCTGAGGTATGACCATGTTGTTGAGTCGAACAGTTGGACAGTTACCATTCCTGAGCGCAAACGTGCAGTGTTGAGACTTGCTCTCATTGACGCAGATGTTCCACCGGTTGGCCCAAGTACTAAAGCCATCCAAGAACCTTTGCGTACCCGCAGCTGCTCTCCAAGCAGTGGTGGAGTTATCAAGGAACACAGTGTCATCCACGTATGTGGCAAGCAGCGTGTTTCTGGCTACTGGGATCGATAAGTCCGCCGTGCACAATGTGTACACGGCAGGTCCAAGGACACTACCCTGCGGGACACCCGCTCTAATGGGGCGGATGTTTGATCGCTCGCGCCTAACTTCTACCATAAAAGAACGACCAAGCAGGTAAAACCTGAGCAGTAAATACGGCGCCGATGGTAGCTGGGACTTAAGCCTAAAAAGCAGGCCATCATGTCATACGCAATCAAATGCCTGCTGGATATCCAGAAAGACGACAGAGCTGTACTGCTTATTTTCCAAGCCCTCGGGGATATGCTGTACTATTCGATGAACTTGCTCTGGTGTACCATGGTGATGCCTGAAGCCAAACTGATGATCAGGAATGGCCCTCTGGAAGCCACTTACTGCCGACAATCTTCCCAGAAATATTTTTTCAAATATCTTGGAGAAAGTGGACAGCAATCTTATCTGTCGATATGACGAGACAAGATTATCCGGCTTGCCATCGGAATCATCGCAATCACAGCGCACTTCCACTGAGTGGGGAAGTGGTGGATGCGAACAATGGAGTTAAAAAGTAGCACCAAGTACATCATTCCCTTCTCTGGGAGGGCCTTAGCAACACTGCCGTCAATGCTATCATAGCCAGGGGCCTTAGTGGACTTAAGCCTGCGAATCTGTAATCGGACCTCACTAGGGACGATAGGTGTGATCGGTTGTACAGGATCGAGATCTGCATTTAAAAATGTCTCAGTATCCTGTACCTGGCTGGGTGATGCAAGTGCAAAAGGCGTGAAGCCACCTTTCAGCTCATCCGCAAACGCCGATGCAATCTCTGCATCCGATCGACACCAAGTGTTGCCCGGTCGCATAATGGGGATCCGCCTGAGTGGTTGCCGCTTGACACAACGCGTTGCCTTCCACAAACTGAATCCATGATTCTTATTGGGATTCGTTGCGGAGCATATCCTGGAAATATTTGCTCTTAATTAATTTTGAACTAAGGGATAATAAACTGAAATCATTAACATGTTCTAAAATAATAGAGAATATGAGGGGGATTGAGTTTTAATATTTTTTTTATTTAATTGGTTGTTATTATTTATTAATGTATGTATGTATATATTTATATTTATTTATTTATTGATTTCTTTATTTTTTATTCTCTTTTATTCATTTTGTTTTACATATTTTATTGTATTGTTTTTTTTTTTAAGTGATTCAGAATGTTGGTGCTATTTGCTTTCTAATAGCTTTGTTGTCCAATAATAACACAAGGACATTTCACGTTATAAACTTTATTGAATGTATTTAGACTAGAAGCCAGAGCTTAGTCTTTTTAACAACACTTTGAGAGCGCTGCACAAAGAGAGCTAAATGCTGGCTGTTGCAGCTAAACTACGCTTTACAGAGTGTGCATATGCAACAACAACTATTTATGTTAAGCTATACAGGTGACAAAATAAATATATATAGATAAATAATGTGATTGTAACTTTGTTGCTGCTGCTGCCAACATATTCCCCCCGTTGAAAGGCTCTTTTATTAGGCAGGAGACACATCTTGTTAATGGCTCTTCTGATAATTTTAATTGGGCGTCTTCAAGTCAGCAACTCGATCAATTCCATTTCTGCCTGGAATTAAAGCAAGCACTCTGGCGAGTGGCCAGCTCATCGGAGGCAGATTCTCGTCCTTAACGAGGACATCGTCCAATTGAACAGGACGAGCGTACTATTTGGTACGCTGCTGGAAAAGTATAAGATACTACTCCTTCCGCAAGGAACAAAAAAAAAAAATAATAAACACACAAAAACAAAAAAATAACCCAGATATTCTTACTATTTATATTTTCAGCTCTCTTTAATCTTTAGGTTGGAAAGTAGAAGCTTTCCACTGCCGAAGAAAGAGGGGAGTGTGAGGAGCCATATAACCATGCACGTATGAGTATGCATGTATATGTATATTTATGATTATAAATATATATATATATATATATGTATATTCAGGTATGTGCATGCGAAATGCTCATTAGCGTGCATTAAATTTTATATGCTCCCCCACAAAAAGTATCTATCAGGCCGAAATCCGGTACTGATGCAGTTGCGGCGAATTCGCTCTCTTTCGCCCTCTCTCTTTCTAACGCAGGTGTTCAGAAATTTGAGCGTGTGTGACACAAGTGTCCATCAGGACATGTGCCGTTAGTGTGTGAGGAGTATTGTGGGCGCAATATTGTTGTCCATACTCACACTGACAATGGTTGTCGCCAACAAGAGGGCAGTGGAACATTACCAAAAAAAGATCACGCCACCAAAAAGATCTCGCCTCCGTGGTACAGTCCCGACAAAAGGTGGCCAACCAAGGCCTATAAAAGGTGCGCCGCAGTACAGGGCGGGGGCACTGTGTATCGAGGGGCCCAAATAGAACACAAGGATCAGTTCAAGGATCACAGGACATCGAGGTCCTGAAGTTAGGTGCGAAAAGTATATCCTTGCCACGCTCGAATTGTGGCACCAGGCGATATCCACAAAGAGCAACGTGAAGCAAGTGAGGCTTGGTCTGTGATTAGCCAGAGGAGTACTAGAGGCAATCCTTGGGTAACAAGGAAACCGCTAGTCCTGGTGAGCATCAGTAGTGCTGTACGGAATATCTGGCGGGGCAGGCTGAGATCCTGGAATTGCGTAGCTGGCGGGCGGAGTGCCTGGGTCAGATTCTTGCGCACAGGAGCTCGAATCAAACCTGACCAAGGACGCTGATGGATTGCGCGACGCCACTGAACGAGAAGCAATTAAGTGATCAGAAACTAACATTGAGAAGTGCAATTTCCAACAATATAAGTGCGACAAATATATGCAAACGCAATATAAATTTGTTGCTCGAACCCTCAGCTCGACTGTGTTTTAGCTTAGCTAAAATACAACCGAAATAAAAGATTCGTTACAATGTAGCAAGTTTCAATAACGTTAAAGCATTTTTTCCCTTAGGTGATGAATACGTAGGAAGGGGGTCTTTATCTTGATCCCTAACCCGATCACTGCCTAAAGTCTTCTTACAGATGTGACAATTATCTGCAAATCTAAAACTATTTTCATCATCTGCATTCATATTTATGGGTTTTATGGTGCTTAAATAGCAGGTATAAACAACGTTTACATTTCTGATAAGATACTTGACGAATTTTATACCTGCATCTTGCCCAGTCTCTAACACGAGCTTATCTAACGCTGGGTTAAAGGCGCACTTTATATAGTACGAATAAACAATGGGGATATGTTGCGAAGTTGCTACAACATTCTCACTCAGTTGTGAATTGAGGGGGCGACTATACACTGAAAACTACGATTAAATTCTCAAAATATAGACTTGCCTTGTCTTCTGATGGGAGCGATGATACAACCTTGCCCGTTGACGGTGCTCCGCATGCATCCTCTCATTATGAATTATGAGTAATTAAGACACGTCTTGCAGAAGTATACTTGCGTCTTGTGGGACGTAAGTTGGCGTCTTACAAGTCTGGAAGTATATAAAAACAAATATATATGTTTCAGTAAACATTGTTTTTTTAGTAATGAGTACTTATTTAAATATTACCTTCACCAATTTTTTATCCACACCAAAATGTCCTCCCTCCTCAGTCTCCAACAACAGATAATGTGGTGTTTCTTTTCCACCTTCGTCACTTATAATGGTCAGTTGACCGCACTTGTCTGCTCACCGAAACAAAAAACATTGATGCTAATGCTTTGGTTTTGAACTTCAAAAACGTTTATTTGGTCCAACGGCAGTGGGAAATCCAAATTTGAAAAATTGAGCGTGACTGCTTCATCAATTTTTATTAATGTACTCTCAATCGCATCAACTTTATATAATGAGCATCGTGCAGGCTGGTTATTTGCTGGTGCTTTAAGGGCTGATATTAATGCCGATTTAAAACAAAATGCATCAGCATTTTAAACTTTAATAATTGCTTTCTTGTTCCTCAACACTTTTGGTGTTTCAATAAAGCTTGAAACTTTAAGTGGAGTTTCATGTTTATCTCGTCTTAAGATTTGGGACAATGTCCAACCACTGTCCTCCTCTTGGAATTCATCCATTTGCACACAAATTATTTATGAATGATGATTTCTCCATTTTTAAACCTGCTCAAAATTAGTTTCCCCTGACTATTTACAGGTGTAAGCACGAGCATCTTGTGGGAATTGGAACGAAGATGCGCGCTCCACTTTGAGGATGCAATTTATATATTGAATGCGGTGCAGACCCTGGCTTGAGTTGCTGGTCCATTAGTGTTGATATTCGAAGCGACGGAGTTGATGTTGCTGGAGGTGGTGATGGAGTTGATGATGGAGCTGGATTGATGACCATGATTGTATTAGCCACGTAAGTTAAATTATCAAAATAATTAGGGTGGCTCTGCCCTTGAGCCGAGTTATTCCGGGCGACACAGTTAAATCCTCGACTTAGTTCACGTAGTTGTTCTTATTGTTCAACATTTTTTTTTTAGTTGCTTTTTAAAACTTTGAAAACACAAATCGAACAAGTTGACGATTGCAGAGTTCGAAAATTACTACGCTTTTAGAAATCAGAATCTATAATATTAGGTATATTAGATATGAAGCCCGCAGGTGCACAAAGCAACGCAGGCTATTATTACAAATTATTGTAAAATTATCATAAGGAGGGTCTCTCAAACAGAGTGCACTGTAAAAATGGAGGGAACCAAACACACGAAGACGGTACCAGTACGTGGCAAACTTACGTGCGAAGTATGCACTTAACAACAGTTTACATCAATAATACTTTAATTATTGTGTGGGAAAACATTTAGGTGTGAGGTGTCCCATGAGTCAGGGTCAGCCATAAATCTATACCCTTCGATCATAAATGTCTCATACGTGATCCAAAATCACACATTTTTCTAAAAAAGGTTACACACCTGTCACTCCCCCACCCAAAAGCAATGAATTAAGTCCAATAATGAAGCATTTAAAAATCAAAAACAATAAGCCACTTCTTGTCATAATAAATTATGAACATATTATAAAAAAAAATTATGTAAAAGCCCTACTATTGAGCACTCACTTCACACAGATCAATGATTTTTTTATTTGATGTTATTGGTGTGGTACTGGTTATTTAAATTAATTAATCAATTAATTGGCCGGTTTGTCTGCAGGAAGGTTATAGCCGAGTCCAGGGTGATGAAAAAATGTGGCCACCATTCCTTTAAGTGCGGAAGCGCAATTGAGGCCAGCGGTGCTTCTTTTGATGTCTTCTGAAGTCTTCTGGATTGGTTTTGCGACGGTGGCTCTCAGCGTCCAAGGTTCAAAGGTTAAAGCCGTCATTCCATTAAGCGCGAAGACACGATAGGGGCAGCGGTGTTATTCTGAGGTCCTCTGAAGTCGTCTGGAGTGGTTACATGACGGTGGGTCTTAGCTTACCAAGGTTCAAAGGTTAAAGCCGTACCTCCGTGTCACGTGATGGTGCGTGGCTCATCCATTATTCGCAACTATTTTTTTCTTTCTTGGGTTTTGCACTTCGTTTGCTGGCTTGTCTTCTTTTTTTTTTTTCTTTTAATTATTTCTTGTTGGTTGGTTGTTTTTGCCTCGATTTGTCTAAATGGTGTTTTTGTATTTGTGGAACAGCTGCCACTTGATTTTAATTATAAAAAAATCTTGCGGACCAACGTTTTCGTTTTTCTCGAATTCGAACGTTTCGTAAATTTTAAAGAAGCGTTTTTCTGGGATCATCTGGATTTTATGCCCCCTAGCTTTCTCCAGCCGCCGGATGATAAGTGGAAACAGCAGAGTTGGCTGCTTTAAAAGCTTACTTAAGCGATATATGGCCCATAGGGTAACCTTGAGCATACTCCGTTTGCGTAAAAGCTTTTTCTATACGCTCATCTTTTTTACGCGCTTAGGTGAACTGCTTTGTTTATCTACCGTCCGTTATAATGCAGGCGAAAAATTTGTCGCCTTCGGTTAGCGCTGCTACTCTATATTTTCTTATGCTGCTTATTGACCATTACAGATTTCATTATTATGATTACTGTTACCAGCTGCCTGTGAGGCCACTAAAATGTTGTCTCTCAACGATGTCATTTGGATCATCCCAATATACATAATTTGGGTTAGTGCAACTAAGTGTCATAACACTTCCACCCTTATGTATGGATTCTTATTTAGAGATAAAGACATTGCACTTGGATCATAATTTTTTGAAAAAAAAATTTTTTTTTATTATTTCAGTGTACTTTTTTTAACGATTTCCCTTAAGCGGGCCTTGAAGTAGATGATGCTTTCTATGGGCATTGGTTTTTAATAAGATTTCCATAAGAATGAGAAATTGTTTGTTCAAACAGCCGTCTGCGCACTATAACATGATCCCGTTGAAACAAAGAATTTTGTATGTCTAGACGTCGATACCCTTTTTGTGTGGTTACAAAATTGGTCAACAGTTAAATCACCTAATTTTATGAAAGATTACACATTATGCGCGAACAAATAAAAAAATTAAAATAGAGAGCCAGTTTGCACACAAAAAGTCAAAGAGAGAGTTTTGCTGCATTGCTGTTATATTCACACATATTCAAGGATCTACGCGAGTCGGTACCAATAAAGCTGCTTTTTTCGCACACTTTCATAACCCAAGCCAAGCTATAAGCCAAATAGAAAAGGTGCGTATCTGTTCGCACCCATGCACTCGTGCTCATAAAAGTCTGGGTTTTTACTTTACCCGAAAAGTTGTCGCAGCGTAGTCAAGTGAAATAATGACCTGCACTCGCTGCTTGACACGCGATGCTCGTTTCTGTCGATTTGATGCCTCTATGTATTATCTGCTTAGTGGTCTAAGCTAATTATACCACATTCCCTTTTCCGTAGCCGATTTGTTAACGAATCTTTCACCTAAATGTTTCTGAGCAACATTCACAATGTCAATATTTGTCAATATATGTCAATCGGGTTATTGGGTAGCTGAACTAAAAGTCTTTTTGATAATCAGTTGATATAGTTTTAGATAGAGTCCAATTCTCTTCTAATTCATTCTTTCCATTTTTCGCAGTATTAATGTTATTTGTAATATCTGCACAATTCACCTAATGCTCCATATGTTGTTATAATGGGTATAAGCGTCAAGAACCCTCCAACTTAAGAAACGCCAATAACTCGAGCAATTATTACTTCATTCTTCTATCGTCCAAATGACTTGTTTATTATTGCATATCATACGTCTTCTCCTTCTCCTGTGGTAGCCACACTTACTGATCATTCCAGTTTGCTTGGGCTAACGAGACAGCAAAACGTATCCTGTTGATATTTCAACTACAGTAGTACAAATTCTCGATCTCACATCATAAAGGGAAAGACCATCTTGTGTTGTTGCTTTATCCTATGTTTGTAAATACGAAGTGTCGGCGTTGGATATGAACCCTATGGTGGATGACTGGTCAAATGAATTTATTTCTGATGATTTCAAGACCTTGATAGACACTCATAGTCAGAATTGGTCGGAATTGTATAATAAGCAAATTGTGGACAAATTCTTGTATACTCGCACAGAAATTATTGCTTCCAAAGCAACAAAAAATGAATTTCCCAAAGCAAGCGCACGACAGTTTTACCTCTGTTTATGCGGGTATACAAAATACTATTGCGCCGTTTTTTTAATGCCAGGTTTGGCTAAAGATATTCGTGATTACATTTGACAATACGACACCTGCAAGTAGGTTAAGGCTCCCAACTTTTACACCTACCCGTTGATGGGTACTCACACGCCAACATGTATACAATTTCAGAGACTTTATATTGACCTACTTGGCTAGTATCCCCGTAGTGAAAATGGACATATTGGATTACTGATTGTATTGCATATTAGTAAATTATTAGTTATTGGATATTAGTAAATATCATTGGTTAGGATCGGCCCTGCATCGGTCAATAGGTTGTTCTCCGCTCATTATTTGGATTGGACATGGATCTGATTATTAGTTGCTGAAAGAGTTATCCCTGCTGCGAGCAGACAAGATGACGTTATTGAGAAAGGATATTCAAGCTAATATTCGTTAAGGACACCAGCGCAACAAAAATCACTACAATCTTCATACTAAAAACTTTCATAACATTGCGCTCAATAAGTTTACTCAGAACGCTTTCGCTTTGCGAAACTTGGACCTCAATTTGTTAAATGCCGAGCTCGCAAGAAACTCGGCAATTGTTATTATTTGCTTGAAAATTTGGAAGGGAGAGAGTTAGAAACCTACCAAGTTAAAGATTAGGGATATTAAATTTGCAATCTTTTTAAATTTTAGCGCCTATTTGCGATAGGATCTCTATCAGGCGATACAATTTCGTTAAGTTTTTTTAACTAGCGTTGAGATGACCGCTTAAGAAATTTTGCAAAGCTTGCTCTCTTCCGTCTCTCAAAAGGCAAGAAGCAGCGCATTCAAATTCAGAAAAGAAAAGCTTTTCTTTGGAATTGCTTGCTATAAAAGATCTGATGGTGGAACACAGTCTTTTTGGTGGTCGGTCAATCATACTCCACATCAGTTAGCTTGCCGATTGCTACAAGTGTGCGGTTATATCCACGCGACTTAAAAGAAACAAGATAGAACGCTACAGTTGGGCGTAACCGACTGCGAAATACTTTGATACCATAAGTTAGACCAGCAGATAACAAGTAACCAGGAACACGTGGGGTGTAGCCAAGAAGTACTGTCCAAGTTGCTTTTCAAATTGATGCAGATATAAGCTAGTAACGTTCATTCGAAGTTTAATGACTGGGCAAGAGTGGGCGTAGCCAAAAAATTATTGGAGAAGTTCCTAGTAATCTTCCATCCAAGTTTGGTAACTGTAGTTCGTATATTGCGGGAAATATAGGCTTTTATCATTGTTGTGGGCGGGGGTCGGTGAGTTCCACAGTCCCAGATCTCGACTCAAACGAAGATGTCGATCACGCCGAACGTGATTTAGCAGCTGTTCGCATGGCTCACGCAAAACTTAAATGTTACAATTGCGAGGAAATAGGACACAGTTAGGAAACATTTCTTGTCCCATTGTAGCATATTTTGTTATGGATGTGGTGTTCCGAATGTATATAAGCCTCAATATAAAAATTGACTCCCGAAAGCGTAACATTATCCGTATCGGTTCCAGAGAAACATTCGCACTCCGTCAGAATTGAGCCTTCGGCATTTTTGATGAACGCAGTGACCAGCAAGATCTACGTAGCTATGCAGAAGTTTTGTCCCTGCGATTAGCAGAACTTGATCTGTTTAGGCACAGGATCTAATATAAGCTGCATAAACTCGGCTCTTATGTTGCAGGACTTCAAAAATTACAGTGAATTTAGGCCTTTCAAATTCCAGCTCGAACTGCGGATGGAGAAAGTCAGAATATTATTTGAGAATAAACATCGAGATGAAGTATAAATCTTCTAGAAGATTTTTGAAGCTCGATATAATTCCCTCGATCAGGCTGAAACTTATACTAAGACATGATTTTTTGAGAACTTTTGCCTTCGCTCCCAATATTATTATTCTTATTGAAGAAGATCCTTGTCAAGTTAAAGCTGCAGACACTGCGAGCACTCCTTTGAACGCCCAACAGCTTCAAGAAGGTTAAGTACTAACTATGCTTATCCAGCATCATATTAAGGAGGGCAATGCGAAGCCGGTTAAACAAAAATTCTACCCAGCCGCGGAGAAGTTACTCTATGCAGAAATTTACCGCACGATTCAACTTGATGTCACTGAGCCTTCTGTTAGTGACGTGCGCTTTGTGCTAAAACCCAACAAAGTTCTCTTATGCCTGGATGCACGTAAGCTGAATGACGCAACTAAAAAGGATGTATATCCGCTTTAAAGTATAAACGGCATTTTTCCCGCTTGCCGAAAGGAAATTTCATTTCGAAACCCGATTTAAAGGATGCATACTGATAAATTGAGATAAGCACATTAATCAAAGCCTGTAACTGAGTTTACGATCGCTGGTCGGCCACTTTACCAGTTGAACGCTCCCTCTACTATGTATCGTGTGATGGATGAAATTATTCCGCCAGATCTCCGACATTGTGTTTTTCTTTATCTTGATGGTTTGTCCATCGTAACAGAAGATTTTTCATCGCATCTCGCTATTTTAGTCAGGATCGCTGAGTAGTTTCGCAAAATTAATTAACCCTAAACCTTGCCAAAAGCCACTTCTGCGTTACGAGTATCAATTATTTAGGTTATGATATTAGTAGTTCCAGTATACATACCGACCCGCATAAAGTTTCTTGTATTCTGAA
Organism: Drosophila anomalipes; assembly: GCA_035041615.1. Classification (NCBI taxonomy): domain Eukaryota; kingdom Metazoa; phylum Arthropoda; class Insecta; order Diptera; family Drosophilidae; genus Drosophila; species Drosophila anomalipes. The sequence goes on from JAWNKZ010000039.1 coordinate 63,138, forward strand.
TGGACGTTAGCCGATTAATTTGAAGTAAGTGCGAGGATTTCTTGGGGTTTGTAGTGTAGCATTTAACCTAGTATAGACGAGCAGATGATAGTTCCGGCTGTATGATCTGTAGTTGGTCGTTGTTCCTTATATATCCTTGCGCTACGTGCTCGCTGTGAACATATATTAAATAAAACATATCGCGTGAGTTGGTTGGTTCGATTAAATGGCTAGGAGGGGGAAACGAAATCTGGGCCTATCTCATGAATATAGACTGGAGACGACACTTCATGGCAGTTGTCTTCTTCACACTTCATGGCCGTTGTCTTTTTCTATGCTGAGCAAAAGTAGTTGCCACAGCGGATGTCCACTTTACCATGATCATCCGGAACCTAAACATAAGAATTTTGTATGATCCCTAAAACAATGAAAATTTAATTCATTCACCTATCTTGTGAACTTCCGAATAAAAAGTTTCATGTATTCATCTCAGCAATCACTATTAAGAATTGTGTTTATTATTGACAATTCGGTAGTTTATAATAAAAAATAGTTAATATGAGATAATATGCTGTATCATTTAACCTAGTATTGACGAGCAGATGTTGGTGTAGTCTACAAGAACGCGCACGCGCTGGTTCCGGCTGGTTGGTTGGTTCGATATAAGGCAGATGTTCCACCGGTTGGCCCAAGTACTAAAGCCATCCAAGAACCTTTGCGTACCCGCAGCTGCTCTCCAAGCAGTGGTGGAGTTATCAAGGAACACAGTGTCATCCACGTATGTGGCAAGCAGCGTGTTTCTGGCTACTGGGATCGATAAGTCCGGCGTGCACAATGTGTACACTGCAGGTCCAAGGACACTACCCTGCGGGACACCCGCTCTAATGGGGCGGATGTTTGATCGCTCGCCCCTAACTTCTACCATAAAAGAACGACCAAGCAGGTAAAACCTGAGCAGTAAATACGGCGCCGATGGTAGCTGGGACTTAAGCCTAAAAAGCAGGCCATCATGTCATACGCAATCAAATGCCTGCTGGATATCCAGAAAGACGACAGAGCTGTACTGCTTATTTTCCAAGCCCTCGGGGACATGCTGTACTATTCGATGAACTTGCTCTGGTGTACCATGGTGATGCCTGAAGCCAAACTGATGATCAGGAATGGCCCTCTGGAAGCCACTTACTGCCGACAATCTTCCCAGAAATATTTTTTCAAATATCTTGGAGAAAGTGGACAGCAATCTTATCGGTCGATATGACGAGATAAGATTATCCGGCTTGCCATCGGAATCATCGCAATCACAGCGCACTTCCACTGAGTGGGGAAGTGGTGGATGCGAACAATGGAGTTAAAAAGTAGCACCAAGTACATCATTCCCTTCTCTGGGAGGGCCTTAGCAACACTGCCGTCAATGCTATCATAGCCAGGGGCCTTAGTGGACTTAAGCCTGCGAATCTGTAATCGGACCTCACTAGGGACGATAGGTGTGATCGGTTGTACAGGATCGAGATCTGCATTTAAAAATGTCTCAGTATCCTGTACCTGGCTGGGTGATGCAAGTGCAAAAGGCGTGAAGCCACCTTTCAGCTCATCCGCAAACGCCGATGCAATCTCTGCATCCGATCGACACCAAGTGTTGCCCGGTCGCATAATGGGGATCCGCCTGAGTGGTTGCCGCTTGACACAACGCGTTGCCTTCCACAAACTGAATCCATGATTCTTATTGGGATTCGTTGCGGAGCATATCCTGGAAATATTTGCTCTTAATTAATTTTGAACTAAGGGATAATAAACTGAAATCATTAACATGTTCTAAAATAATAGAGAATATGAGGCGGATTGAGTTTTAATATTTTTTTTATTTAATTGGTTGTTATTATTTATTAATGTATGTATGTATATATTTATATTTATTTATTTATTGATTTCTTTATTTTTTATTCTCTTTTATTCATTTTGTTTTACATATTTTATTGTATTGTTTTTTTTTTTAAGTGATTCAGAATGTTGGTGCTATTTGCTTTCTAATAGCTTTGTTGTCCAATAATAACACAAGGACATTTCACGTTATAAACTTTATTGAATGTATTTAGACTAGAAGCCAGAGCTTAGTCTTTTTAACAACACTTTGAGAGCTAAATGCTGGCTGTTGCAGCTAAACTACGCTTTACAGAGTGTGCATATGCAACAACAACTATTTATGTTAAGCTATACAGGTGACAAAATAAATATATATAGATAAATAATGTGATTGTAACTTTGTTGCTGCTGCTGCCAACATATTCCCCCCGTTGAAAGGCTCTTTTATTAGGCAGGAGACACATCTTGTTAATGGCTCTTCTGATAATTTTTTTTGGGCGTCTTCAAGTCAGCAACTCGAGCAATTCCATTTCTGCCTGGAATTAAAGCAAGCACTCTGGCGAGTGGCCAGCTCATCGGAGGCAGATTCTCGTCCTTAACGAGGACATCGTCCACTTGAACAGGACGAGTTCGAGATCTCCATTTGGTATGCTGTTGGAGAAGTGTAAGATACTACTCCTTCCGCAAGGAACGAGTACGAAGAAGATACCAGCAAACGTACGTGCGAAATACTTACTTAACAACAGTTTACATCAATAATACTTTAATTATTGGTTGGGAAAACATTCAGGTGTGAGGTGTCCTATGAGTTCTATAAATAGACAAAAAAGTGACAAAAGAGAACCTCAAAAATCAAATCATGGACATGCACAACCATGCAGCAGCTGCTACCTGATCTTTCACTGGATTCTAGCACACAGGTTGCAGGTTACACGCCTAGCACACAATACCCTCCTTAAAAGCACAATCACGTACGCACACAAAAGTGCTGCTGAGTGATCTTCCACCTGATGCCAACCCACAATAAAGAAAGGATGAGCCATAAATCTATATCTTCGATCATAAATCTCTCATACGTGATCCAAAATCACACACTTTTTTTTTTGTTTTTTAAATTTCACACCTGTCACTCCCCCACTCAAAGGCAAAAAGTTAAGTCCAATAATGAAGCAATTAAAAATCAAATGCAATAAACCACTTCCTGTCATAGAATCCCTATTTCCTTACTAAATTATGAACATATTATGAACAAAAGTGATGTAAAAGCCCTAATTTTGAGCACTCACTTCACACAGATCAATGCTTTTTTTGTATTATGTTTTTGGGTTGGGACTGATTATTTAAATTAATGAATTAATTAATTGGCCGTTTTATGTGCAGGAAGGTTATAGCTAAATCCAGGGTGATGAAAAAGAAGATGACGATAAGCGGCACGGGAAAGGAGGAGGTGGCTAGGGGCATGGCGAGCGGAAGTAACCACCGCCACCCACAGTGACCACAAGGACAAAAAAAAAAATAATCCAGATATTCTTACTATTTATATTTTCAGCTCTCTTTTATCTTTAGGTTGGAAAGTAGAAGCTTTCCACTGCCGAAGAAAGAGGGGAGTGTGAGGAGCCATATAACCATGCACGTATGAGTATGCATGTATATGTATATTTATGATTATAAATATATATATATATATATATGTATATTCAGGTATGTGCATGCGAAATGCTCCATTTCAGCCATTTGAGCGTGTCTGACACACATGTCCATCAGGACATATGCCGTTAGTGTGTGAGGAGTATTGTGGGCGCAATATTGTTGTCCATACTCACACTGGCGGCAGACAATGGTTGGCGCCAGCAAAAGGGCAGTGGAACATTACCAAAAAAAGATCACGCCACCAAAAAGATCTCGCCTCCGTGGTACAGTCCCGACATAAGGTGGCCAACCAAGGCCTATAAAAGGCGCACAGCAGCACAGGGCGAGGCACTGTGTATCGAGGGGCTCAAATAGAACTCAAGGATCAGTTCAAGGATCACAGGACATCGAGGTCCTGAAGTTAGGTGCGAAAAGTATATCCTTGCCACGCTCGAATTGTGGCACCAGGCGATATCCACAAAGAGCTAAGTGAAGCAAGCGAGGCTTTGCCTGTGATTAGCCAGAGGAGTACTAGAGGCAATCCTTGGGTAACAAGGAAACCGCTAGTCCTGGTGAGCATCAGTAGTGCTGTACGGAATATCTGGCGGGGCAGGCTGAGATCCTGGAAATGCGTAGCTGGCGGGCGGAGTGCCTGGGTCAGATTCTTGCGCACAGGAGCTCGAATCAAACCTGACCAAGGACGCTGATGAATTGCGCGACGCCACTGAACGAGTAGCAATTAAGTGATCAGAAACTAACATTGGAAAGTGCAATTTCCAACAATATAAGTGCGATAAATTAAATCAAGTTTTGTATATATATATATATACAAACAAATATATGCAAACGCAATATAAATTTGTTGCTCGAACCCTCAGCTCGACTGTGTTTTAGCTTAGCTAAAATACAACCGAAATAAAAGGTTCGTTACAATGTAGCAAGTTTCAATAACGTTAAAGCATTTTTCCTCTTAGGTGATGAATACGTAGGAAGGGCGTCTTTATCTTGATCCCTAACCCGATCACTGCCTAAAGTCTTTTTGCAGATGTGACAATTATCTGCAAATCTAAAACTATTTTCATCATCTGCATTCATATTTATGGGTTTAATGGTGCTTAAATAGCAGGTATAAACAACGTTTACATCTCTGATAAGATACTTGACGAATTTTATACCTGAATCTTCCCCAGTCTCTAACACAAGCTTATCTAACGCTGGGTTAAAAGCGCACTTTATATAGTACGAATGAACAATGGGGGTATGTTGAGACATTCTCACTCAGTTGTGAATTGAGGGGGGCGAGTATACACTGAAAACTACGATTAAATTCTCAAAATAAAGACTTGCCTTGTCTTCTGATGGGAGCGATGATACAACCTTGCCTGTTGAGTAATTGAGACACGTCTTGCAGAAGTACATGTACTTGCGTCTTGTGGGACGTAAGTTGGCAAGTCTGGAAGTATATAAAAACAAATATATATGTTTTAAAAAAACATTGTTTTTTAGTAATGAGTACTTATTTAAATATTACCTTCACCAATTTTTTATCCACACGAAAGTGTCCTCGCTCTTCAGTCTCCAACAACATAAGGCTTATGTGGTTTATCTTTTCCACCTTCGTCACATATAATGGTCCGTTGACCGCACTTGTCTGCTCACCGAAACAAAAAACATTGATGCTAATGCTTTGGTTTTGAACTTCAAAAACTTTTATTATGTCCAACGGCAGTGGGAAATCCAAATTTGAAAAATTGAGCGTGACTGCTTCATCAATTTTTATTAATGTACTCTCAATTGCATCAACTTTATATGATGAGCATCGTGCAGGCTGGTTATTTGCTGGTGCTTTAACGGCTGATATTAATGCCCATTTAAAACAAAATGCATCAGCATTTTTAACTTTAATAATCGCTTTCTTGTTCCTCAACACTTTTGGTGTTTCAATAAAGCTTGAAACTTTAAGTGGAGTTTAATGTTTATCTCCAGTCTTAAGATTTGGGACAATGTCCAACCACTATCCTTCTCTTGGAATTCATCTATTTTCACACAAATTATTTATGAATGATGATTTCTCCAAGAATTTCATATACTCTGCAAAGAGTTCAATGTTCATTTTGTAGGCTGTGTGAGTTATCAATACATTTAAAATTAGTGGAAGCATTTCTTAAGCTGCCTCACGCAGAAACTCTGCTGGTTCCACTAAATTTGTGTGTTTATTCTCAAATGAGAATGTCGAAATCCGATTTTTAAACCCGCTCGAAACTAGTTTCCCCTGACTATTTATAGGCATAAACACGAGCATCTTGTGGGAATTGGAACGAAGATGAGCGCTCCACTTTGAGGATGCAATTTGTATATTGCATGCGGTGAAGACCCTGGCTTGAGTTGCTGGTCCATTAGTGTCGATATTGGAAGCACGGAGTTGATGTTGTTGGTGGTGGTGATGGAGTTGGTGTTGGTATGATTGGTGGTCATGATTGTATTAGCCACGTAATTTAAATGACCAAAATAATTAGGGTGGCACTGCCCTTGAGCCGAGTTATTCCGGGCGACATAGTTAAATCCCTCGACGGAGTACGTAGTTGTTCATATTGTTAAACATATTTTTTTGTTTCTTTTTAAAACTTTGGAAACACAAATCGAACGAGTTGACGGTTGCAGAGTTCGAAAATTACTACGCTTTTAGAAATCAGAATCTATAATATTAGGTATATTAGATATGAAGCCCGCAGGTGCACAAAGCAACGCAGGCTATTATTACAAATTATTGTAAAATTATCATAAGGAGGGTCTCTCAAACAGAGTGCACTGTAAAAATGGAGGGAACCAAACACACGAAGACGGTACCAGTACGTGGCAAACTTACGTGCGAAGTATGCACTTAACAACAGTTTACATCAATAATACTTTAATTATTGTGTGGGAAAACATTTAGGTGTGAGGTGTCCCATGAGTCAGGGTCAGCCATAAATCTATACCCTTCGATCATAAATGTCTCATACGTGATCCAAAATCACACATTTTTCTAAAAAAGGTTACACACCTGTCACTCCCCCACCCAAAAGCAATGAATTAAGTCCAATAATGAAGCATTTAAAAATCAAAAACAATAAGCCACTTCTTGTCATAATAAATTATGAACATATTATAAAAAAAAATTATGTAAAAGCCCTACTATTGAGCACTCACTTCACACAGATCAATGATTTTTTTATTTGATGTTATTGGTGTGGTACTGGTTATTTAAATTAATTAATCAATTAATTGGCCGGTTTGTCTGCAGGAAGGTTATAGCCGAGTCCAGGGTGATGAAAAAATGTGGCCACCATTCCTTTAAGTGCGGAAGCGCAATTGAGGCCAGCGGTGCTTCTTTTGATGTCTTCTAAAGTCTTCTGGATTGGTTTTGCGACGGTGGCTCTCAGCGTCCAAGGTTCAAAGGTTAAAGCCGTCATTCCATTAAGCGCGAAGACACGATAGGGGCAGCGGTGTTATTCTGAGGTCCTCTGAAGTCGTCTGGAGTGGTTACATGACGGTGGGTCTTAGCTTACCAAGGTTCAAAGGTTAAAGCCGTACCTCCGTGTCACGTGATGGTGCGTGGCTCATCCATTATTCGCAACTATTTTTTTCTTTCTTGGGTTTTGCACTTCGTTTGCTGGCTTGTCTTCTTTTTTTTTTTCTTTTAATTATTTCTTGTTGGTTGGTTGTTTTTGCCTCGATTTGTCTAAATGGTGTTTTTGTATTTGTGGAACAGCTGCCATTTGATTTTAATTATAAAAAAATCTTGCGGACCAACGTTTTCGTTTTTCTCGAATTCGAACGTTTCGTAAATTTTAAAGAAGCGTTTTTCTGGGATCATCTGGATTTTATGCCCCCTAGCTTTCTCCAGCCGCCGGATGATAAGTGGAAACAGCAGAGTTGGCTGCTTTAAAAGCTTACTTAAGCGATATATGGCCCATAGGGTAACCTTGAGCATACTCCGTTTGCGTAAAAGCTTTTTCTATACGCTCATCTTTTTTACGCGCTTAGGTGAACTGCTTTGTTTATCTACCGTCCGTTATAATGCAGGCGACAAATTTGTCGCCTTCGGTTAGCGCTGCTACTCTATATTTTCTTATGCTGCTTATTGACCATTACAGATTTCATTGTTATGATTACTGTTACCAGCTGCCTGTGAGGCCACTAAAATGTTGTCTCTCAACGATGTCATTTGGATCATCCCAATATACATAATTTGGGTTAGTGCAACTGAGTGTCATAACACTTCCACCCTTATGTATGGATTCTTATTTAGAGGTAAGGACATTGCACTTGGATCATAATTTTTTGAGAAAAGTTTTTTTTTTATTATTTCAGTGTACTTTTTTAACGATTTCCCTTAAGCGGGCCCTGAGGTAGATGATGCTTTCTATGGGCATTGGTTTTTAATAAGATTTCCATAAGATTGCGAAATTGTTTGTTCAAACAGCCGTCTGCGCACTACAACATGATCGCGATGAAACAAAGAATTTTGTATGTCTAGACGTCGATACCCTTTTTGTGTGGTTACAAAATTGGTCAACAGTTAAATCACCTAATTTTATGAAAGATTACACATTATGCGCGAACAAATAAAAAAATTAAAATAGAGAGCCAGTTTGCACACAAAAAGTCAAAGAGAGAGTTTAGCTGCATTGCTGTTATATTCACACATATTCAAGGATCTACGCGAGCCGGTACCAATAAAGCTGCTTTTTTCGCACACTTTCATAACCCAAGCCAAGCTATAAGCCAAATAGAAAAGGCGCGTATCTGTTCGCACCCATGCACTCGTGCTCATAAAAGTCTGGGTTTTTACTTTACCCGAAAAGTTGTCGCAGCGTAGTCAAGTGAAATAATGACCTGCACTCGCTGCTTGGCACGCGATGCTCGTTTCTGTCGATTTGATGCCTCTATGTATTATCTGCTTAGTGGTCTAAGCTACTTATACCACATTCCCTTTTCCGTAGCCGATTTGTTAACGAATCTTTCACCTAAACACATATGAAAAAGGGGATATGTTTCTGAGCAACATTCACAATGTCAATATTTGAAATCGGGTTATTAGGTAGCTGAACTAAAAGTCTTTTTGATAATCAGTTGATATAGTTTTAGATAGATTCCAATTCTCTTCTAATTCATTCTTTCCATTTTTCGCAGTATTAATGTTATTTGTAATATCTGCACAATTCACCTAATGCTCCATATGTTGTTATAATGGGTATAAGCGTCAAGAAATTATTACTTCATTCTTCTATCGTCCAAATGACTTGTTTATTATTGCATATCATACGTCTTCTCCTTCTCCTGTGGTAGCCACACTTACTGATCATTCCAGTTTGCTTGGGCTAACGAGACAGCAAAACGTATCCTGTTGATATTTCAACTACAGTAGTACAAATTCTCGATCTCACATCATAAAGGGAAAGACCATCTTGTGTTGTTGCTTTATCCTATGTTTGTAAATACGAAGTGTCGGCGTTGGATATGAACCCTATGGTGGATGACTGGTCAAATGAATTTATTTCTGATGATTTCAAGACCTTGATAGACACTCATAGTCAGAATTCGTCGGAATTGTATAATATGCAAATTGTGGACAAATTCTTGTATACTCGCACAGAAATTATTGCTTCCAAAGCAACAAAAAATGAATGTCCCCAAGCAAGCGCACAACAGTTTTACCTCTGTTTATGTGGGTATACAAAATACTATTGCGCCGTTTTTTTAATGCCAGGTTTGGCTAAAGATATTCGTGATTACATTTGACAATGTGACACCTGCAAGGAGGTTAAGGCTCCCAACTTTTACACCTACCCTTTATATCGACCTACTTGGCTAGTATCCCCGTAGTGAAAATGGACATATTGGATTACTGATTGTGTTGCATATTAGTAAATTATTAATTATTGGATATTAGTAAATATCATTGGTTAAGATCGGCCCTGCATCGGTCAATAGGTTGTTCTCCGCTCATTATTTGGATTGGACATGGATCTGATTATTAGTTGCTGAAAGAGTTATCCCTGCTGCGAGCAGACAAGATGACGTTATTGAGAAAGGATATTCAAGCTGATATTCGTTAAGGACACCAGCGCAACAAAAATCACTACAATCTTCATACTAAAAACTTTCATAACATTGCGCTCAATAAGTTTACTCAGAACGCTTTCGCTTTGCGAAACTTGGACCTCAATTTGTTAAATGCCGAGCTCGCAAGAAACTCGGCAATTGTTATTATTTGCTTGAAAATTTGGAAGGGAGAGAGTTAGAAACCTACCAAGTTCAAGATTAGGGATATTAAATTTGCAATCTTTTTAAATTTTAGCGCCTATTTGCGATATCAGGCGATACAATTTCGTTAAGTTTTTTTAACTAGCGTTGAGATGACCGCTCAAGAAATTTTTGCAAAGCTTGCTCTCTTCCGTCTCTCAAAAGGCAAGAAGCAGCGCATTCAAATTCAGAATTTCTTTGGAATTGCTTGCTATAAAAGATCTGATGGTGGAACACAGTCTTTTTGGTGGTCGGTCAATCATACTCCACATCAGTTAGCTTGCCGATTGCTACAAGTGTGCGGTTATATCCACGCGACTTAAAAGAAACAAGATAGAACGCTACAGTTGGGCGTAACCGACTGCGAAATACTTTGATACCATAAGTTAGACCAGCAGATAACAAGTAACCAGGAACACGTTGGGTATAGCCAAGAAGTACTGTCTAAGTTGCTTTTCAAATTGATGCAGATATAAGCTAGTAACGTTCCTTCGAAGTTTAATGACTGGGCAAGAGTGGGCGTAGCCAAAAAATTATTGGAGAAGTTCCTAGTAATCTTCTATCCAAGTTTGGTAACTGTAGCTCGTATATTGCGGGAAATATAGGCTTTTATCATTGTTGTGGGCGGGGGTCGGTGAGTTCCACAGTCCCAGATCTCGACTCAAACGAAGATGTCGATCACGCCGAACGTGATTTAGCAGCTGTTCGCATGGCTCACGCAAAACTTAAATGTTACAATTGCGAGGAAATAGGGCACAGTTAGGAAACATTTCTTGTCCCATTGTAGCATATTTTGTTATGGATGTGGTGCTCCGAATGTATATAAGCCTCAATATAAAAATTGACTCCCGAAAGCGTAACATTATCCGTATCGGTTCCAGAGAAACATTCGCACTCCGTCAGAATTGAGCCTTCGTCATTTTTGATGAACGCAGTGACCAGCAAGATCTACGTAACTATGCAGAAGTTTTGTCCCTGCGATTAGCAGAACTTGATCTGTTTAGGCACAGGATCTAAGGATCTTAGGTTATGATATTACTAGTTCCAGTATACATACCGACCCGCATAAAGTTTCTTGTATTCTGAATTGACGTTAGCCGATTAATTTGAAGTAAGTGCGAGGATTTCTTGGGGTTTGTAGTGTAGCATTTAACCTAGTATAGACGAGCAGATGATAGTTCCGGCTGTATGATCTGTAGTTGGTCGGTGTTCCTTATATATCCTTGCGCTACGTGCTTGCTGTGAACATATATTAAATAAAACATATCGCGTGAGTTGGTTGGTTCGATTAAATGGCTAAGAGGGGGAAACAAAATTTGGGCCTATCTCATAAATATAGACTGGAGACGACACTTCATGGCAGTTGTCTTTTTCACACTTCATGGCCGTTGTCCTTTTCCATGCTGGGCAAAAGTAGTTGCCACAGCGGATGTCAACTTTACCATGATCATCCGGAACCTAAACATAAGAATTTTGGATGATCCATAAAACATCAAAAATGTAATTCATCCTTCAGCTATAATACGTTGCATGACTCGCGAATAAAAACTTTTTTATATTCATCTCAGCAATCACTATTAACAAACACATTTATTATTGACAATTAGGTAGTTTATAATTTTAAAAAAATGTAAGTAAGATAATATATTAAAGGCGATTTTAAAACATTTCAGGGTAATAATGATTTTTTTTTTTGTTCATGTAACAATTATATTTAATCATTAATCAACATATTTAAAGGCTATAAAACATTGATTTGTAAGGGTATGAACGAAAAATAGGAGTGAATTAGAATCTATAACATAAGCATAGAACTGGTTTTAGCAGATAATAAATAACATTAAATATTACATTTCTAGCACATTAATTTAACGCCCAACAGTCCAGAGGTCGCTGCTCTGGAGGCGCTTCAACCTCCTGCGTGTTGTATTTGACCCAAGTGTGCAAGCCAACGGGTTGCCGTGGTTGTGCAACCGGTCATTATACCGACTCGTATATCGGTTAATTTGTTGTGTGACGGTCGGTAGACCTAAGTCATTGTGCAGCGTCCTGTTACTCACGTATGGTGGAGCACCAGAGATGTCTCTGAGCACCTTGTTCTGCAAGACTTAAATTTGGTTTAGCCAAGATTTTGCAGCTGTGCCCCAGAAAGGGATCCCATATGTCCATTTGGGCACGATGATGCTCCTGTACACCAGCAGCTTGTTGCTTAAGCTGAGTTTGCTAAATGGCCTCAGCAACCAGTTGAGTTCCGTTTTTTTGGATCTACACGCTGCTGCTGTGATCTGGATGTGTTTGCGCCAGGTAAGTTTCCTATCCAGATACATACACAGGTAGCGAACATGGTTCGGTCATGAGGTATGACCATGTTGTTGAGTCGAACAGTTGGACAGTTACCATTCCTGAGCGCAAACGTGCAGTGTTGAGACTTGCTCTCATTGACGCAGATGTTCCACCGGTTGGCCCAAGTACTAAAGCCATCCAAGAACCTTTGCGTACCCGCAGCTGCTCTCCAAGCAGTGGTGGAGTTAGCAAGGAGCACAGTGTCATCCGCGTATGTGGAAATCAGCGTGTTTCTGGCTACAAGTTCGACAAGTTCGCGGTGTACAATGTGTACAAGGCAGGTCCAAGGTACACCCGCTCTAATGGGGCGGATGTTTGATCGCTCGACCCTAACTTCTACCATAAAAGAACGGCCAAGCAGGTAAGACCCGAGCAGTAAATACTGCGCCGATGGTAGCAGGGACTTAAGCTTAAAAAGCAGGCCATCATGCCATACGCAATCAAATGCCTGCTGGATATCCAGAAAGACGGCAGAGCTGTACTGCTTATTTTCCAAGGCCTCGAGGACATGCTGTACTACTCGATGAACTTGCTCTGGTGTACCATGGTGATGCCTGAAGCCAAACTGATGATCAGGAATGGCTCTCTGGAAGCCACTTACTGCCGACAATCTTCCCAGAAATATTTTTTCAAATATCTTGGAGAAAGTGGACAGCAAGCTTATCGATATGACGAGACAAGATTATCCGGCTTGCCATGTTTCGGAATCATCGCAATCACGACGCACTTCCACTGAGTGGGGAAGTGGTGGATGCGAACCATGTAGTCAAAAAGTAGCACCAAGAACATCACTCCCGTCTCTGGGAGGGCCTTAGCAACTCTGCCGTCAATGCCATCATAGCCAGGGGCCTTAGTGGACTTAAGCCTGCGAATCTGTACGCGGACCTCACTAGGGACGATAGGTGTGATCGGTTGTACAGGATCGAGATCTGCATTTAAAAATGTCTCAGTATCCTGTACCTGGCTGGGTGATGCAAGTGCAAAAGGCGTGAAGCGACCTTGCAGCTCATCCGCAAACGCCGATGCAATCTCTGCATCCGATCGACACCAAGTGTTGCCCGGTCGCATAATGGGGATCCGCCTGAGTGGTTGCCGCTTGACACAACGCGTTGCCTTCCACAAAATGAATTCATGATACTTTTTGGGATCGGCATTGCGGAGCGTATCCTGGAAATATTTGCTCTTAATTAATTTTGAACTAAGGGATAATAAACTGAAATCATAAATTTAACATGTTCTAAAATAATAGAGAATATGAGGGGGGTTGAGTTTTAATATTTTTTTTATTTAATTGGTTGTTATTATTTATTAATGTATGTATGTATATATGTATAATTATTTATTTACTCATTTCTTTATTTTTTATTTTCTTTTATTCATTTTTTTTTACATTTTTTTTTTGTATTCTTTTTTTTTTTTAATTGATGCACTTAAACTCGACTCTTATGTTGCAGGACTTCAAAAATTACAGTGAATTTAGGCCTTTCAAATTCCAGCTCGAACTGCGGATGGAGAAAGTCAGAATATTATTTGAGAATAAACATCGAGATGAAGTATAAATCTTCTAGAAGGTTTTTGAAGCTCGATATAATTCCCTCGATCAGGCTGAAACTTATACTAGGACATGATTTTTTGAGAACTTTTGCCTTCGCTCCCAATATTATTATTCTTATTGAAGAAGATCCTTGTCAAGTTAAAGCTGCAGACACTGCGAGCACTCCTTTGAACGCCCAACAGCTTCAAGAAGGTTAAGTACTAACTATGCTTATCCAGCATCATATTAAGGAGGGCAATGCGAAGCCGGTTAAACAAAAATTCTACCCAGCCGCGGAGAAGTTACTCTATGCAGAAATTTACCGCACGATTCAACTTGATGTCCCTGAGCCTTCTGTTAGTGACGTGCGCTTTGTGCTAAAACCCAACAAAGTTCGCTTATGCCTGGATGCACGTAAGCTGAATGACGCAACTAAAAAGGATATATATCCGCTTTAAAGTATAAACGGCATTTTTCCCGCTTGCCGAAAGGAAATTTAATTTCGAACCCGATTTAAAGGATGCATACTGATAAATTGAGATAAGCACATTAATCAAAGCCTGTAACTCAGTTTACGACCCCTGGTCGACCACTTTACCAGTTGAACGCTCCCTCTACTATGTATCGTCTGATGGATGAAATTAATCCGCCAGATCTCCGACATTGTGTTTTTCTTTATCTTGATGGTTTGTCCATCCTAACAGAAGATTTTTCATCGCATCTCGCTATTTTAGTCAGGATCGCTGAGTAGTTTCGCAAAACTAAATTAACCCTAAACCTTGCCAAAAGCCACTTCTGCGTTACGAGTATCAATTATTTAGGTTATGATATTAGTAGTGATAGTAGTGATGATAGTTCCGGCTGTATAATCGGTAGTTGGTCGGTGTTCCTTATATATCCGTGCGCTACGTGCTCGCTATGAACATATATTAAATAAAACATATCGCGTGAGTTGGTTGGTTCGATTAAATGGCTAAGAGGGGGAAACAAAATTTGGGCCTATCTCATAAATATAGACTGGAGACGACACTTCATGGCAGTTGTCTTTTTCACACTTCATGGCCGTTGTCTTTTTCTATGCTGAGCAAAAGTAGTTGCCACAACGGATGTCCACTTTACCATGATCATCCGGAACCTAAACATAAGAATTTTGGATGATCCCTAAAACAATGAAAATGTAATTCATCATACACCTATCTTGTGTTGCATGACTCCCGAATAAAAAGTTGCATGTATTCATCTCAGCAATCACTATTAAGAATTGTGTGTATTATTGACAATTCGGTAGTTTATAATAAAAAATAGCTAATATGAGATAATATGCTGTATCATTTAACCTAGTATTGACGGCGCACTTCCACTGAGGGGGGAAGTGGTGGATGCGAACCATGGAGTCAAAAAGTAGCACCAAGAACATCACTCCCTTCTCTGGGAGGGCTTTAGCAACTCTGCCGTCAATGCTATCATAGCCAGGGGCCTTAGTGGACTTAAGCCTGCGAATCTGTACGCGGACCTCACTAGGGACGATAGGTGTGATCGGTTGTACAGGATCGAGATCTGCATTTAAAAAATGTCTCAGTATCCTGTACCTGGCTGGGTGATGCAAGTGCAAAAGGCGTGAAGCGACCTTGCAGCTCATCCGCAAACGCCGATGCAATCTCTGCATCCGATCGACACCAAGTGTCGTCCGGTCGCATAATGGGGATCCGCCTGAGTGGTTGCCGCTTGACACAACGCGTTGCCTTTCACAAATTGAATTCATGATACTTATGGGGATCGGCATTGCGGATCATATCCTGGAAATATTTGCTCTTAATTAATTTTGAACTAAGGGATAATAAACTGAAATCATAAATTTAACATGTTCTAAAATAATAGAGAATATGAGGGGGGTTGAGTTTTAATATTTTTTTTATTTAATTGGTTGTTATTATTTATTAATGTATGTATGTATATATGTATAATTATTTATTTACTCATTTCTGTATTTTTTATTTTCTTTTATTCATTTTTTTTTACATTTTTTTTTGTATTCTTTTTTTTTTTTTATTGAGTCACAATGTTGGCGATATCAGCTTTTTGATAGCTTTGTTGTCCAATAATAACACAAGTACATTTCACGTTATAAACTTTATTGAATGTATTTACACTAGAAGCCAGAGCTTAGTCTTTTTAACAACACTTTGAGAGCGCTGCACAAAGAGAGCTAAATGCTGGCTGTTGCAGCTAAACTACGCTTTACAGAGTGTGCATATGCAACAACAACTATTTATGTTAAGCCACACAGGTGACAAAATAAATATATATAGATAATTAATGTGATTGTAACTTTGTTGATGCCGCTGCCAACATATTCCCCCCGTTGAAAGGCTCTCTTTCAACAGTATCGTCAATAGGCAGGAGACACATCTTGTTAATGGCTCTTCTGATAATTTTTTTTGGGCGTCTTCAAGTCAGCAACTCGAGCAATTCCATTTCTGCCTGGAATTAAAGCAAGCACTCTGGCGAGTGGCCAGCTCATCGGAGGCAGATTCTCGTCCTTAACGAGGACGTGATCTACTTGAATAGGACGAGTTGGAGATCTCCATTTGGTACGCTGTTGGAGAAGTGTAAGATACTCCTCCTGCCACCGTGACCAAAAGATTTGCTGTAGGTGGGTCACTCGCTGCCAGCCATCCAAGCGATTATAATTCAACTTTGTTAGATCTGCCTCTAAAATTCTTGCCGGAGGTCCGCCAATCCAAAAGTGTGCCGGAGTCAAAACATCTAATTCACCAGGTTTCTCCGAAATTGAGACTGAAGGGCGAGAATTAATAATGGCCGGGATTTGACAAACAAGAGTTCGCATCTCTTCAAATCTGAGCAGCGACTAGCCAACACAGCGATAAAAATGATGCTTGGCGGTTTTCACTGCTGCTTTCCACCAGGGATGTCTCTGAGCACCTTGTTCTGCAAGACTTAAATTTGGTTTATCCAAGATTTTGCAGCTGTGCCCCAAAAAGGGACCCCATATGTCCATTTGGGCACGATGATGCTCCTGTACACCAGCAGCTTGTTGCTCAAGCTGAGTTTGCTAAATGGCCTCAGCAACCAGTTGAGTTCCGTTTTTTTGGATCTACATGCTGCTGCTGTGGTCTGGATGTGTTTGCGCCAGGTAAGTTTCCTGTCCAGATACATACCCAGGTAGCGAACATGGTTCTCCTGAGGTATGACCATGTTGTTGAGTCGAACAGTTGGACAGTTACCATTCCTGAGCGCAAACGTGCAGTGCTGGACTTGCTCTCATTGACGCATATGTTCCACCGGTTGGCCCAAGTACTAACGCCACACAAGAACCTCTGCGTACCCGCAGCTGCTCTCCAAGCAGTGGTGGAGTTAGCAAGGAACACAGTGTCATCCGCGTATGTGGAAATCAGCGTGTTTCTGGCTACAAGTTCGACAAGTTCGCGGTGTACAATGTGTACAAGGCAGGTCCAAGGTACACCCGCTCTAATGGGGCGGATGTTTGATCGCTCGACCCTAACTTCTACCATAAAAGAACGGCCAAGCAGGTAAGACCCGAGCAGTAAATACTGCGCCGATGGTAGCAGGGACTTAAGCTTAAAAAGCAGGCCATCATGCCATACGCAATCAAATGCCTGCTGGATATCCAGAAAGACGGCAGAGCTGTACTGCTTATTTTCCAAGGCCTCGAGGACATGCTGTACTACTCGATGAACTTGCTCTGGTGTACCATGGTGATGCCTGAAGCCAAACTGATGATCAGGAATGGCTCTCTGGAAGCCACTTACTGCCGACAATCTTCCCAGAAATATTTTTTCAAATATCTTGGAGAAAGTGGACAGCAAGCTTATCGATATGACGAGACAAGATTATCCGGCTTGCCATGTTTCGGAATCATCGCAATCACGACGCACTTCCACTGAGTGGGGAAGTGGTGGATGCGAACCATGTAGTCAAAAAGTAGCACCAAGAACATCACTCCCGTCTCTGGGAGGGCCTTAGCAACTCTGCCGTCAATGCCATCATAGCCAGGGGCCTTAGTGGACTTAAGCCTGCGAATCTGTACGCGGACCTCACTAGGGACGATAGGTGTGATCGGTTGTACAGGATCGAGATCTGCATTTAAAAATGTCTCAGTATCCTGTACCTGGCTGGGTGATGCAAGTGCAAAAGGCGTGAAGCGACCTTGCAGCTCATCCGCAAACGCCGATGCAATCTCTGCATCCGATCGACACCAAGTGTTGCCCGGTCGCATAATGGGGATCCGCCTGAGTGGTTGCCGCTTGACACAACGCGTTGCCTTCCACAAAATGAATTCATGATACTTTTTGGGATCGGCATTGCGGAGCGTATCCTGGAAATATTTGCTCTTAATTAATTTTGAACTAAGGGATAATAAACTGAAATCATAAATTTAACATGTTCTAAAATAATAGAGAATATGAGGGGGGTTGAGTTTTAATATTTTTTTTATTTAATTGGTTGTTATTATTTATTAATGTATGTATGTATATATGTATAATTATTTATTTACTCATTTCTTTATTTTTTATTTTCTTTTATTCATTTTTTTTTACATTTTTTTTTTGTATTCTTTTTTTTTTTTAATTGATGCACTTAAACTCGACTCTTATGTTGCAGGACTTCAAAAATTACAGTGAATTTAGGCCTTTCAAATTCCAGCTCGAACTGCGGATGGAGAAAGTCAGAATATTATTTGAGAATAAACATCGAGATGAAGTATAAATCTTCTAGAAGGTTTTTGAAGCTCGATATAATTCCCTCGATCAGGCTGAAACTTATACTAGGACATGATTTTTTGAGAACTTTTGCCTTCGCTCCCAATATTATTATTCTTATTGAAGAAGATCCTTGTCAAGTTAAAGCTGCAGACACTGCGAGCACTCCTTTGAACGCCCAACAGCTTCAAGAAGGTTAAGTACTAACTATGCTTATCCAGCATCATATTAAGGAGGGCAATGCGAAGCCGGTTAAACAAAAATTCTACCCAGCCGCGGAGAAGTTACTCTATGCAGAAATTTACCGCACGATTCAACTTGATGTCCCTGAGCCTTCTGTTAGTGACGTGCGCTTTGTGCTAAAACCCAACAAAGTTCGCTTATGCCTGGATGCACGTAAGCTGAATGACGCAACTAAAAAGGATATATATCCGCTTTAAAGTATAAACGGCATTTTTCCCGCTTGCCGAAAGGAAATTTAATTTCGAACCCGATTTAAAGGATGCATACTGATAAATTGAGATAAGCACATTAATCAAAGCCTGTAACTCAGTTTACGACCCCTGGTCGACCACTTTACCAGTTGAACGCTCCCTCTACTATGTATCGTCTGATGGATGAAATTAATCCGCCAGATCTCCGACATTGTGTTTTTCTTTATCTTGATGGTTTGTCCATCCTAACAGAAGATTTTTCATCGCATCTCGCTATTTTAGTCAGGATCGCTGAGTAGTTTCGCAAAACTAAATTAACCCTAAACCTTGCCAAAAGCCACTTCTGCGTTACGAGTATCAATTATTTAGGTTATGATATTAGTAGTGATAGTAGTGATGATAGTTCCGGCTGTATAATCGGTAGTTGGTCGGTGTTCCTTATATATCCGTGCGCTACGTGCTCGCTATGAACATATATTAAATAAAACATATCGCGTGAGTTGGTTGGTTCGATTAAATGGCTAAGAGGGGGAAACAAAATTTGGGCCTATCTCATAAATATAGACTGGAGACGACACTTCATGGCAGTTGTCTTTTTCACACTTCATGGCCGTTGTCTTTTTCTATGCTGAGCAAAAGTAGTTGCCACAACGGATGTCCACTTTACCATGATCATCCGGAACCTAAACATAAGAATTTTGGATGATCCCTAAAACAATGAAAATGTAATTCATCATACACCTATCTTGTGTTGCATGACTCCCGAATAAAAAGTTGCATGTATTCATCTCAGCAATCACTATTAAGAATTGTGTGTATTATTGACAATTCGGTAGTTTATAATAAAAAATAGCTAATATGAGATAATATGCTGTATCATTTAACCTAGTATTGACGGCGCACTTCCACTGAGGGGGGAAGTGGTGGATGCGAACCATGGAGTCAAAAAGTAGCACCAAGAACATCACTCCCTTCTCTGGGAGGGCTTTAGCAACTCTGCCGTCAATGCTATCATAGCCAGGGGCCTTAGTGGACTTAAGCCTGCGAATCTGTACGCGGACCTCACTAGGGACGATAGGTGTGATCGGTTGTACAGGATCGAGATCTGCATTTAAAAAATGTCTCAGTATCCTGTACCTGGCTGGGTGATGCAAGTGCAAAAGGCGTGAAGCGACCTTGCAGCTCATCCGCAAACGCCGATGCAATCTCTGCATCCGATCGACACCAAGTGTCGTCCGGTCGCATAATGGGGATCCGCCTGAGTGGTTGCCGCTTGACACAACGCGTTGCCTTTCACAAATTGAATTCATGATACTTATGGGGATCGGCATTGCGGATCATATCCTGGAAATATTTGCTCTTAATTAATTTTGAACTAAGGGATAATAAACTGAAATCATAAATTTAACATGTTCTAAAATAATAGAGAATATGAGGGGGGTTGAGTTTTAATATTTTTTTTATTTAATTGGTTGTTATTATTTATTAATGTATGTATGTATATATGTATAATTATTTATTTACTCATTTCTGTATTTTTTATTTTCTTTTATTCATTTTTTTTTACATTTTTTTTTGTATTCTTTTTTTTTTTTTATTGAGTCACAATGTTGGCGATATCAGCTTTTTGATAGCTTTGTTGTCCAATAATAACACAAGTACATTTCACGTTATAAACTTTATTGAATGTATTTACACTAGAAGCCAGAGCTTAGTCTTTTTAACAACACTTTGAGAGCGCTGCACAAAGAGAGCTAAATGCTGGCTGTTGCAGCTAAACTACGCTTTACAGAGTGTGCATATGCAACAACAACTATTTATGTTAAGCCACACAGGTGACAAAATAAATATATATAGATAATTAATGTGATTGTAACTTTGTTGATGCCGCTGCCAACATATTCCCCCCGTTGAAAGGCTCTCTTTCAACAGTATCGTCAATAGGCAGGAGACACATCTTGTTAATGGCTCTTCTGATAATTTTTTTTGGGCGTCTTCAAGTCAGCAACTCGAGCAATTCCATTTCTGCCTGGAATTAAAGCAAGCACTCTGGCGAGTGGCCAGCTCATCGGAGGCAGATTCTCGTCCTTAACGAGGACGTGATCTACTTGAATAGGACGAGTTGGAGATCTCCATTTGGTACGCTGTTGGAGAAGTGTAAGATACTCCTCCTGCCACCGTGACCAAAAGATTTGCTGTAGGTGGGTCACTCGCTGCCAGCCATCCAAGCGATTATAATTCAACTTTGTTAGATCTGCCTCTAAAATTCTTGCCGGAGGTCCGCCAATCCAAAAGTGTGCCGGAGTCAAAACATCTAATTCACCAGGTTTCTCCGAAATTGAGACTGAAGGGCGAGAATTAATAATGGCCGGGATTTGACAAACAAGAGTTCGCATCTCTTCAAATCTGAGCAGCGACTAGCCAACACAGCGATAAAAATGATGCTTGGCGGTTTTCACTGCTGCTTTCCACCAGGGATGTCTCTGAGCACCTTGTTCTGCAAGACTTAAATTTGGTTTATCCAAGATTTTGCAGCTGTGCCCCAAAAAGGGACCCCATATGTCCATTTGGGCACGATGATGCTCCTGTACACCAGCAGCTTGTTGCTCAAGCTGAGTTTGCTAAATGGCCTCAGCAACCAGTTGAGTTCCGTTTTTTTGGATCTACATGCTGCTGCTGTGGTCTGGATGTGTTTGCGCCAGGTAAGTTTCCTGTCCAGATACATACCCAGGTAGCGAACATGGTTCTCCTGAGGTATGACCATGTTGTTGAGTCGAACAGTTGGACAGTTACCATTCCTGAGCGCAAACGTGCAGTGCTGGACTTGCTCTCATTGACGCATATGTTCCACCGGTTGGCCCAAGTACTAACGCCACACAAGAACCTCTGCGTACCCGCAGCTGCTCTCCAAGCAGTGGTGGAGTTAGCAAGGAACACAGTGTCATCCGCGTATGTGGAAATCAGCGTGTTTCTGGGTACTGGGATCGACAAGTTCGCGATGTACAATGTGTACAAGGCAGGTCCAAGGTACACCCGCTCTAATGGGGCGGATGTTTGATCGCTCGACCCTAACTTCTACCATAAAAGAACGGCCAAGCACCTAAGACCTGAGCAGTAAATTCGGCGCCGATGGTATCTGGGACTTAAGCTTAAAAAGCAGGCCATCATGCCATACGCAATCAAATGCCTGCTGAATATCCAGAAAGAAGGCAGAGCTATACTGCTTATTTTCCAAGGCCTCGAGGACATGCTGTACTACTCACTCGGTCACTCTCGGGTCACTCGCTGCCAGCCATCCAAGCGATTATAATTCAACTTTGTTAGATCTGCCTCTAAAATTCTTGCCGGAGGTCGGCCAATCATCTAATTCACCAGGTTTCTCCGAAATTGAGACTGAATGGCGAGAATTAATAATGGCCGCGATTTGACAAACAAGAGTTCGCAACTCCTCAAATCTGAGCAGCGACTAGCCAACACAGCGATAAAAATGATGCTTGGCGGTTTTCACTGCTGCTTTCCACAATCCGCCAAAGTGTCAGTCAGACAGAATTGTTGAACAGCAGTAGCATGAGTATCGCTCAACACCAGATTTTTCAACTCCTTCAGATAGTTTTTGCTCCCACGAAGTTTGTGGCGTTGTCAGACCAAATCTGATGAGGCTTTGCCACGCGTAGAGATGAATCTCCCCAGAGCGCCAAGAAATGATGCCGTTGTTAAGCCCTGCACCAGCTCCAAGTGAACAGCCTTGGTGACGAGGCAGATGAAGACCGAAATGTAGCATTTGACTGGTGGTCTGGTATGAACAACAGATTTGTAGAAAAAGGGGCAGTAAAATTCAAAACCAGTCCAGTTCAAATGAACGAGATGCTTCAATCCGGTCTTTTTTTGCAATTGCCCAATATTGAAGGCATACATTGGCAAGAAGTGCACGAGGGCCTGAGTGCAGGTTACGCTCATGAAATTCTTTGATGATATCCAGAGTTATTGGGTGGTGTTTAGGCAAGATGATTGGATGTCGGGCATCATAAGGCAGACTTGAGTTGGCCGGTAGGCCACCAACGCGCAAAATAATATCTAATCTAATAAAAACATATTTTTGTAAAGCATCCCGTAGACATTGATATCATACATAAAGTGATATGGCAACATTGCTCCGTACAACTCCAGATTGGGAACCGACAGCGTCTTCAACGTCTCTACCCGAGACTTTGAGCACAAAAGATGACTAGTGAGATGTTGAGATCTGGATATTCAATACTCACATCGGAAAATCCATGTACTTCCAATGCTGACGAAGGGTCTAGCACTAATCTTGGCAAACTGAAGCGGCTGACATTTTCAAAACTGCTGCAACCTTTGCTTTCCAGAGTTGCTTAAGGAAAATTTTGCACTTAGAAATTGCAGGTCCAGACCAAGAGGGTCATAGATATGTGCAATCGTGGACAAGATGGATGGCTTGGAGAGTTTTGAATTTTGGGTGCACAGGTGACAATAAGCACAAGAGATTATCCGAAGATGGATCCCAAGCAAGCCTAGGGGTTTCTTGTCACTACCATCATCAAATTTAAGAATCTGCCCCTTGTCAGCCTCATCAACACGTCCAAGCACTTAAGAATGACTGGAGCACCATTTGCGAAGCCTGAAATTAACACGAATTAAAATCGCTGCCATGTGCCTTATTTTGTCCATAGCCTCAGAGAATGAGCTAGCAGCGGAGATTTGGTCACCAACATAAAAGTCCTCTCGAACTGTAACTGACCTAAGAGGAAACGCGGCGGCTTCACCAATTGTTGTTGCATGAAGCGTACAAAATGAGGCTGGATTGGTGCCATACGTCACAGTGTCCAGTTTGTAGACACGTACCTTTTCTTTGGGTGAGTCTCTCCACATAATACATTGGTAATCGTTATCAGGAGCAGTCACTCGGACGCAACGATACATTTTGCATATATCCCCAGTCAGAGCAACGGCACAAATCGGAAATTTAAGCAAGGTGTTAAACAGCTTTGCCTGAATGACAGGTCCGCCCATGAGTACCTCATTGAGGGACTGTCCAAAAACCGCAGCCGATCCATCAAACACAACCCCGCACTTTGGTAATCGTGCTGTCCTCCTTCAAGACACAGTGATGTGGAAGAAAATATTTGCAATGGTCAATATCCAAAGGATTGACAAGCGACATGTGCTTTAGGTTCAAATACTCTTGCAGAAATGCAGAGTATTGCTACTTAAGGCTTGAGCAGCGTTCGAGCAAGTCGTAGAACATGCTGGCTCCAATCAGCATATCCACACGTTGAGGTTTGTAAAATGCGGGGTCACCCAGTCGCATGTTGGTTGGAATGCTACAATTTTTAATATCAATTACAATGCCGTGCTGACTATCCGTAATGGTGGGTGAGACCAAAGCTGTAAGTGAATCGGCATAGTCCGATATATGAAACTTGAAACAAATTTCCACCGTATGACAATCAGTATGAACATTAGAGTCACCAAGACCGGACACTATAGTTGTAGATCGAGTTTTTTTAACTATAACTGTTGCGCTAAAGCCAGAGGTGATAATATGCAGTTCAGAGCCTAAATCCACTAATGCTCTGAATGGAAATAATAGGTCCGAAGGACATTTCACTAGAATGATAGCCGTGTCCAGTAGCACGACTTCTGATGATCCATCGTGTGCAGCAAGAGAAGCATAGGCCGATGGTAAAATGAAAGACGAAGGAACTACGAGAGTAGAGTCGGATGATGCATTGGTGGGCTGCTGGGAGAGACTGTCATCAAAGTGCAGCAGGGTATGATGCCTATTGCCACAGACATGACAATGCCCACTGATGCATCCACAAGAATGATCTCCGAAGTTTAAACAATTAAAGCAAAGAGCCAACTTCTTAACTTCCTTGTGTTGCGGTGAGGGAGGCAAATTTCCAAATCTGGTGCATGCATAAATAGTATGGCCGACACAGTTACAAAATGGGCACGGAGAATTGTTAGATTGGGATGCCACAACGGCTCGTCTACTGTGGTTAGGATTTTGATTGTTTTTTCCCACCTGAGAATTAAGGGAATGAGATCCCATTGCATGCTCCAGGTTCTCTAACTTCTGGCATCGCTTCTCCAAGAATGTGAAGAATTCTTGAGCTGAGGGTATTTGGTCCATCGGTGCAGACTCCTCCCAACAACTCTGTGTAGTGATGTCTAGTTTTTGGAGCAGCATGTGTATGACCATTCAGCCAGATATTTCCTGAGAGCTTCCTTATGCTAGTTGACCTTGTCTGAAAACTCTCGAAGTTTCTCGAATCCACCTTCCTGAGCCCAATAATCTCCTTGATGTGCGATTGGAAGACTAATCGGTTAAATGAGGCTTCCGTTTTGTTTAATAGTTCTAAGTTTAACTTAATTTGAACCGAATCAACCGAACTTATCAGCGACACCGGCAACAACACGTCTAGCCTCTGTAGCGCATTATAAATCGATTCCGCCTTGCGCTTATAAAAAGAAATATGTGAAGGCACACTGTCATCGGACGCGACTGTTGTTGTGTTCATGCTTACGCTTAACGCACACACAAAATTGCTGCAAAATGCACAAAGTAAACCGACAGAACAAATGCACCGACAACGAACGGCTTCTATGTATCGCCTATGAACAACTGCTTATGTACCTATGCACGAAACAAATTCACAAAAGTTCAACGCGAAGCAGAGGCACACTAAACGGCGATTATGTGGCGAACTTATTTTGCACATGTCTTATTATTTGATTTGTGCACCTTTGGCTGGCTGCTCAAATTATAGTTGTTTATCCCTTGAATCACTAATGTTGTCTTGATTTGTGTTGTTGTTTATTAAACGCACTTTATGTTTTAATCACAAGGATACACGAGCAAAAAAAATTCACGTCGGAGTCTCCAAATGTTTGCGCTATCAGCTTTTTGATAGCTTTGTTGTCCAATAATAACACAAGGATATAAACTTTATTTAATGTATTTAGTCTAGAAGCCAGAGCTTAGTCTTTTTAACACCACTTTGTTTATTAAAGGTTTGAAGCCACTTGATAAACCTTTTCACAAGAAGAGTAATAACAATAAACGATCGATAAGCTAGAGCTATGCGAAAACAACTGATTAGATGCAGCAGCTGGCAGAAAGCTTTCAATGGCTGGTTGTGACACTGGACGTCCGATTGAAGGCCAAAGCTATTAAGCTGAAGAGCATGTCGCGTCTGGTGAAGACCTCCGAGGAGAAGCGTCCAGGTGGGAACGAATTTGGCCAATGGTGACCAGGCCACTGGCAAGCTAGTCAGGGATTTCATGAACAGTGTGGAATACGATGGCGTCATCACCGTCAAGGCATTCGCCTTCGGTGACAATCGCAAATCCACATTGATCGATATGGCTATCATCCCGGTAGGCATTGTGTTCGGTGATGATGCAGATCTGGCCGAGCTGTGATCGAGTTGAAGGCTGAGCGGCTCTATGGAACAGCCCGAGGAGGAGGTAGCCGAAGCGGAATACGAGCAGCTAACACCACAGAATGCGGAGCTAAAATCTGCTCTAGCTGCTCTCGAAAACAAGCTCAACGAAGTGCGTGATAGCTACGAGCCAGTGGAGCCAACGACCAATCCAGACTGGCGCTTCATCCCCTCCAGCTCTCCACACTTTGGCGGATTGTGGGAGGCGGCAGTGAACACCGCAAGGCATCACCATTACCGCTGTGTTGATGCCAGTCGGTGCTCGTTTTTGATGAGTGGCGAGCACTTGTCTGCCAAACTGCGGACACAATTAATTCTTCACCGTTAGTTCCAATTGCAGAAATATTGGCGATCTCGATGTGTTGAGTCCGGCAACAATTCTGGAACCGGACCTAATGAGGATGGACTGCAACCCTTTTGATGATTTGGAGCGAGTCATCCACGTACATAATTTCTATGGGTTTCGTTGGCGAGAGGAGTGTCTTGTTCTCTTGCAGCATCGTGCTAGATGGAGATCTCCGACTCGATCTCTTGAGGTGAATGACTTAGTTGTCGACAAGGACGAGAATCCGCCTCCTTTGAGTTGACCACACTTTAAAGAGCGTGCGGCAATTCCAAACAGAGGTGGCGTTGCGCAAGTGGCTCATTTGAAGACTACAAAAGGCGGGCTAGCAAGAAGCTGTCAACAAGATGTGTCTGCTACTTATTAAGGATTCTGTTGAAAGGGAAGTCTTTCAACGGGGGGAGTATGTTGGCAGCAGCAACAAAGAACTTTAATTGATTATGAGTTGTTAACATGTTTCGATTTTGGAGCCCCGCGTGGCCTAATATAAATAGCTTATTGTTAGTCTTAATTACATATCCACATTATGTTAAGTGCAGTTTGAGCTGAAGCAGCCAGCGTTAGCAGCGCTCTTATTGTACAGCGATCTCTTTCTGCAGCGCTCGCTCTCTCTCGATAAAGGGCGTTCGCTGATCGGCCGGCTACTGCGGCATAGGTCGGTTGTTTTAGCATAGCTCTAACTTATCGATCGTTTTTAGTTATTCTCGTTGTGAGAAGGTTTAGCGGTGGATTCAAACCTTCACATTGGTAATCGATCGTTAGCTACTCTTGTTGTGAAAAGGTTTAGCAATTGGCTTCAAACATGTAATAGTTGATAGAAAAGACTAGCTTCTTACCTAAGCATATTTGAATTAACTTTGTAACGTTGAAATAACGTCGTGTTATTAATTGGAAAATAAAGCTATCAAAAAGCTGGTAGCGCAAACAAACTGTTTTTTTTTATTAAAATTTTTTAATTTTCATTAGTCGTTTTTTTTATGGCTTGGTAAGTAGGTTAGGTTAACTTATACATTTTTTTACTTAATTTTCTCAATCACTTTAAATCATTTGTTGAAGAAAAAAAAGGAAACAAATTGAGCGGTATGATTAATTTCGTGGGCATTTCGGAAGAACTACTAAAGGGACGGAATGAACGAGAGGAGTACATCCCGCACAGCTTAATTATACAAATTGGAGATTCATGCATTGAGGACAGTACGATCAAGACGGGGTACGGAACTGCGGAAGGCGACCGCTTAACGGCATGGCGCTAGAAAAAAAAAGTGGACTTTGAACCGTCACGTAGGTTGCTGAAGTCTATGTATTTAGTTTCACATTTTTTTTATTTTCTTATTTTAACTGATTTGATTAAATGTTTCAATTGTGGCTGGTACCTTGCATTGCGCGTTTTTAACATTGTTTGAATCAGCACTAAATGTTCTCTGCACCAAAATAAAATGCCTTCTTTTTATTTTTTTAATTGCCCCCTCTCCCTCTCCATCATATCATTTGCCTTGCCACGCAGGAGATCAAAAGAGTCTTCTCTATGCTGCGATCATCCAGCATTCATAAAGTTCGCAATAATTTATAGCTACTGCCATTTATCACTATATGTTGGCCAAATGCCAGTTTGTAAGGCCTTGTATTAATATAATTATATTAACTATATGAATAATTATACAGCTAAGTGAAAGCCAGGTCGAAGTGCACATCTTATAAAGCTCAATTTCTCATCCCAGTTACGCTGGCTTGTATCAACATAGATCTTGATGGCTGAAAGAACGGATCGGTTGACTCTCTCCGTACTTTTCAAAGAATATCAGTGGATGACCATTATGTCCCATCTTAGATTTCAAACTCTGATTGGGATGCTTCGTGGCCTTACAAATGTCACAAGTATTTATATAGTTCTTAATATCTGTTTTCATGTTTGACAAATAATAATGTCTTCTGAGCCTTTCTAGAGTTTCGTTCTGCATCCGTGCACATCCAAGGGATCGTCAGGGGCCGCTTTAGCCGATATTATTAGGGGCTGTGGCACCGAAAGTTTCCAGCATAAATCATCCGCAACCTTGGAGCCTGCTGCGTGTTCTGAACGACGGTAAATGAAATTGTTTTCAATCTTAAGGCCTGGCAAAGACGACTGGGTTATGCGAATCTTGTTTTTCATAGACTCGTTGGCTGAGGACTTAAATTCCGGTGACTTAACCCTTTATGTAAAAGGAGGTCTTATTGCGAGAGATTGGATCAAGATTTATTTGCCATAAAGCATCCTTAAGGTCCAGACTAGTAATATACTCGTCTTTCGGCAATCTACTTAAAATACCATCGATTAAGTTGCTTCATTCAACTTTGTGCTATCAATGCATATCCCAACCTTTCCTGGCTTTTTCACTAATACAGCTGGTGATGACCAGGAGCTGTTCGATTTCTGAATCACTCCAAGTTTTAACATCCGATCTAACTCCTCGTACATCAGCTTCTCAGTGCCTGGGGATACTGCAAAATGATGCAGATTGGTAAGTGTGGCGTCTGTTACATTAATTACATGCGAAATTAGTGTTGCCCTACGTATGCCTTTCTTAAAAAATGACGGGAACAATTTTATTGTTTTCTGTAGCAGTCTTTATTGTATTTGCTGAAAATTATGTTAATTTTCATTCAATGCAACCGTGCAGCCGTATATATGTTAAGTACCTCATTAATGAATATCAGCATCGCGACAGTCTTAAATAAGCTTTGGTTGAGTACACAACGCTGGTGGTACTTCGTTTTATTTTCCTATTCGGGCATTCCCTGACGCAGGGAAACTTCGCTCCA
This sequence comes from Drosophila anomalipes, assembly GCA_035041615.1. Taxonomy (NCBI): domain Eukaryota; kingdom Metazoa; phylum Arthropoda; class Insecta; order Diptera; family Drosophilidae; genus Drosophila; species Drosophila anomalipes. Next base: position 92,558 of record JAWNKZ010000039.1, read on the forward strand.
ACAGGTTATGGGCCCAAAGCACGTTGCCTGATAAGATTGGTTAAAGTTTATTGACTCGATATCCAGAGTTACGAACTCGGATGTGTTAAAGAAAAAATCGGCAATTGCGTCGCAGAGAAATGAGTGCATTGTACCAAATTGAGAAGCTTGAAGAAAAGAATAATGATTCTTGTAGCATACAGATGCGAAGCGTATTGGTGAATGCGGATGTATGGGAAGTAGCGTCGGGGTATTTACTGAAGTCTGATTTTGGCGATAATATTAACTGGAGTGCGCTGGATCGTAAGGCTTTGGCAACAATCACGCTAAGTATTAAGGCATGGCAGTTGGGATACATCAAGAATTGCATAACGTCGCAGGAGGCATAGACTAAGTTGCGCGAAGTTCATCAGCCAAGCGGGCCGGTTCGTAAAGTCTCGCTATAAAAAACGTTGCTCAATTCACGCAAGGCGGAGGGGCAAAGTATGGCTAGCTACTTGACCACATTTACGTTGACGAGCTCAAGGTCATTGTTTTGCTTTCCAGTCTTCCAGAGTCTTTATGAGAATTTTGTTGCTGTTGTTAAGTCAGACGGCGAGTTGTGGCACATCAGATATGGTCACCTGAATTAAGATAGTTTGCGTGAAATGGCAAACAAGGCGCTGGTGCGAGGAATGGAAAATGTTGACATATTGCAACGGGTGTCGTGCAAGATATGCACGTGCCGCCATTTCCAGGATCAACAGAAAGCCGAGCGCAAGAACTTCTGGAACTAGTGCACACTGATGTGTGTGGCCCTTTCGAAGCAAAGTCTCTTGGCGGCTTATTGATGACAAATCAAGGCGAATTTTTGTGTATTTCATTAAAGGAATGGACGAGGTCTTTCACAAGTTCGTGGAGTACAAAAATCTGATAGGGCGTCAGGGAAGATGATCAAGTGTATTCGCAGCGACAACGGGCTCCAACATGTAAACAAAACGTTCAACGGTTATTTGAAAAACAATGGAATCAGAATCTAAGACAGTGGTCGACAAACGAGATGTTCTCTTTGGCGAGGTCAGCTGCTTGGAGCAGGCAAAGGGCGAAGCGGTAACACTTGATATGTCAAATGTAGGGTATCGAGTTGAGCAAGTTGACGAAGAGGATGGTGATGGGGAAGACATCGCATCTCGCTCAGATGCTACCTATCAAAGTAGTGCGGATAAATCTTTTGAAAGTGCAAAAGATGACAAGAAGCTGGAGTAAGAGCAGATCCCACGAATTGGAACTGGAAAACCGAAATTGCTAAGCACAGACAGACCTGGTCGCCCAAGAAAGAAATTTAATATACTCAGCGCAATGGTTACAAGTGATGTACTCATTCCAGCAACCTACAGGAGGCAACGCGCCGTTCGCATGCTTCGTTTTGGCAGCAATCGATGCAAAAGGAGTATGAGGCATTGATTACGAATCAAACCTACAGCAGGCAGATTTATCGAAAGGTCATCGTGCAATTGGCTGCAAGTGGGTCTACACTTTGAAGCGAGATGCTCACGGCCAAATACATCGGTTCAATGCACGACTGGTGGCAAAAGGATGCACACATCAGTATAGTGTTAACTACGCCGAAATGTTTTCACCGGTTTGCAGGCTGGAGATTTATACTGGCGTTATCGGCAGAGTTGCAGTTGTACTTACAACAACTGGATATTTGTACTGCGTATCTGAACAGCGATCTAAGAGATACTGTTTATATGAAGCAACCACAAGGATATGCTGAAGGCAATCAGATGGACAAAATGTTGCTGACAAAAAAGCAATCCGGAAGGGATTAGAACTCTAAGCTCGACAGCGTTTTGCGTGAAATTGGCTTCATTGCATGCGACAATGAGCCATGCCTTTATAAGCGAAAGGGAGTTAATTTGGCATTAATCCTAGTTTACGTTGATGATCTCCTTATAGTTTGTCAATCGAAATCGGACTTAGTCATTAAATCTGATTTTATGAAGTCATTGAATGCGTTGACAAGAGCCATTAGAACTGTTTCTTGGCATGCAAACGTGAGGGTGAACTTGGGGAGATCACTCTGGGCTATACGCAATACATCAAGGATCTTTTGCACACCAGCAGCTACGCCATTGGATGCTGGGTACCAGACGGCTTGTAACGGAAGCCAATGTCAAAAGGTGGATAAGACATCGTACCGAGCACAAGTGGGTAAACTAATGTGGCTGGCTCTTACAACAAGACCGGATATTTTGCACTCGGTTGCAAAAATAGCTCAATGGAACATGGATCCACACAGCGAACACCTTGCAGGCGTGAAGCATGTCCTGCGGTATTTAACATATACAGTGGAGCTAAAAATACACTACAGAAAGTGTGGAAAGGCTTTCGAGGGTTTTGCTGATGCCGATTGGGCTGGCTACCAGGTTGATCGTAAATCATATACTGGCTATGTATATTTTCTTGCTTGCAGACCGATATCGAGAAAATCGGAGAAACAACACAGAACTCAGTACCATAGAAGCTGAGTATATGGCTTTGTCGACGGTGTTCACGGAAGCTATCATCATGCGAAAGCTGATTATCGAAGTTGGTTGTGGAACTGAAACTACCCAGACGGTGTTGTACGGAGACAACTTGAGTGAACAACAATTGACAAAGAAACCTGTACATCATGATAGAACTAATCACATAGATATAAGATATCATTTTGTTCGTGAAGCTGTGAATGAGGATCATATTGGCTTGAAATATGTTCCTTCAAATCTCATGATAGCAGACATGTTAATTAAGAACTTGTCTAAAAGGAAACACAATGAATTAAGGAACATGTTATATTTGAGTTGATGTTTTGTAAGCATGTTTGCATTGTGAAAGGGTATTGAAAATTATGTTAATTTACATTCAATACAACCGTGCATCCATATATATGTTAAGTCCCTCATTAATGAATATACATATATACTGTTAACTAACAGCATCGCGACAGTCTTGAATAAACTTTTGTTGAGCACTCAACGCTGGCGGTACTTCGTTTTAATTTCATATTCAGGCATTCCCTAACGCAGGAAAACTTCACTCCAACAGCATTGGAGTCAATTCTCCCATTGCCGGATCTTATAGTGACGAAATATTCAAACTTTGCTTTTGCAGATTTTTTATGTCAGTTATGTTAAATATTGTTTATGTTACTTATGTTATTTTATGCTTAGGTTATCAACTTGTGTCACTTTAGAATAATTAAGATAGGATCCACATCCTTTCGTAAAAGACGCTCTCTCCTCACAACGCTGTAATTAGCTTAAGCTACCTTAAGATTAACATAAGCAGTTCAATTGTAAATCAACCCTAGAAGTGCAGTGAAGTAGAAAATACAGTTGAAGTTATTATTTTAATATAGTTCAGTGAAAATAGAACACATAGTGAATTTTCATCAATCAGAGAAAAGATGATGTTTTTGACTGAAGCCACCCCCCAACATGTTGGTCCTTCCAGCCGAATAATCAAACTCAAACGCAAATTCATAAATCACACACACATCCAATCTACCATCATCTTATTTCGCATCCAAAGCTACCACAGCCTGTCATCTGTGAAAAAATAAGAACTAGTAAATTTTCGGCAACAAGTTGAAATCAATTTCTTACATGCATGCTTACATAAATATCCTCAACAATTTGCCTGCTGCAAGAGCAGCAACCTAAAATAAGATTAGAAAATTATTACATACTTTATTAACATAATTGTACACATACATATATGCAAGTCTTTGCCAAACACCAAAACACTGCTCAATTAAGCGAGCCAATCGGGTATACATCAATTGTAAATCGGCAGTCCATAGCACCACCGCCCCCTCTCGACATAGAGGTGTTTAAAGCAAATTACTTAAAATGGCATACTTTCCGCTATCTCTTCACGGCAATCTATATCGACAATCCTCGCCTCTCCCCAGTCGAGAATTTGGATGATGAATTTACTTCTGCCTGAGAGCTCTTTTCGAGCGGTTTGAAAACAAGCGGCTTTTAGTGAACAGCCAGCTTAAAATCATTTCAATCTGCCGGTTGTCACCGTTGAGACAGGAACTTCCCTTAAGTAAATCCAAAGCACCATCAAAGGTTGCGTAACAGGTCTTGAGCATTCCCAAATTTCCATAATTAACCGAGACTGCTTATTAGGTTTCCTGTGCTCTTCTAAAACTGCCAAAAATGACGTTGTTACTGTGGGTGCAGTTGCTGTCCGACAAATCCGCTATCGCGTCATGGAACGATTTAAACAACTTCCTAAGACTAAGGTAACCCCAAAGACGCAGAAGTGTAAACTCTGTGAAAAGGCAAATCACCCAATTGGCCTGTGTTCTAATTTCCTGCAGATGGGTATCCAGGCAAGAACAGCGTTCATAAAGCAACAACAACTGTGTATGAACTGTTTCGCTAGAGGTCATCAAATAAAAGACTGCACAAGTATACCTGCAAAGGCCGCCACAATACACTTCTACATTGAGACGGTCTTCCGACATCGACATATACGGCAGTTCACCCAAAACAAAGTGTATTGAACTATCCAAGTACAAGTAAAAATATACAGTGCACTTCCTCAAACATTCAAAACTAGTTTGTCTTCAATACAAAAGGTGTACTCCTCGGAACAGCTATAATAACTGTGCACCAAATTTACAGCACGAGCTCTGATTGATTCTATAAATATTACCTCCTACAAAGTTGTTCGCATTCGCGTTGTGTTTAACGCATCAAATCTTTCATCCAGGACCCGTTCCCCAATTCGATCTGACAGTTCGGATCCTGATGTGGCGATTCTTTCGTCATGTTTTTAACGCCGACACCACTAAAATGTATCGACAAATTCTTGTCCACCCAAAGCACATACCCTTTCAGAGAATTCTCTTTCGTAACAAGAAACAAGAGGTGTGCGATTATGAACTAAACACAGTCACGTTCGGAGTGAACTGTGCTTCTTTCCTCGCCATACGAGTTCTCCACCAACTTCACCACCAACATCAGGATGTAAACTCCAACTACACCTCGCTATCGATATTATATTCAATTATATGTACGTTGATGACGTTCTGGCCGGGGCACATACCAAACAACTCTTGAGACCGTTAGGTTCCATCACTGAAAATGGATCTCCGATTTAAAGTATGTGCTCAAGAATATTTCAAAGGATCACCTACTGTGTGCAGACGTCTTAGAGATCGAAGGCGCAAGTACGGCTAAAACTTTGGGGACAAAATGGCAAGCCGCTTCCGATGATTTATTTCTCGTTCCTACCGAAGTGGTAGCCAAAAAGTTGTTCACAAAACGCGAGGTCCTTTCACAAATCGTCAAGCTTTTCGATCCAGCAGAATGGCTTGAGTCTTTCATTATACGAGCAGAGATCTTCATTCACCAAGTTTGGCTCAATGATCTTGATTGGAACGAGCCTCTTCCAAATGACCTCTTATCAATTTGGCAAGAATTTCCACGAGTTACCCGGATCTCCGATACATCCGCATTCCAAGATGGGTACAGTTCCATGCGATGCTTCCCAACGTGCCTACGGTGCTGCAATCTATCCTCCTCACGGCAAAAACAAAAGTTGCGCCAGTGAAGACCATTTCCTTGCCTCATCTTCTGCTCTCATTCCATAATTGCCCACCGATCGTTACGAGTCATATTTATGGACAGATTCAACGAGTGTGTTAGCTTGGTTAAATAAACTACCATGTAAGTGGACAATCGTTTGTGGCTAACAGGGTGCCTCAGATCACGCAGTCCGTCGATGCCGCTTAATGGTTTCATGTTCGCTCTGAACATAATCCAGCTGACGTGGCTAGCAGAGGAGTGTCTCCAAAGGACGTAGCAACCGATAGTCTGTGGTGGCAAAGACTAGAATGATTACAACTATGGCTTATGCATTTCGCTTTATTAAGCCTTACAAAGTGATATCCTTCCCAGTTTCAACTGAGCTTAGCAGCAGGGAACTTACCGAGGTTCTCGTCTTACTTATTTCTAATACTCAGCGCATAGGCTAATCCAAGGAAATCAACTGCATGCTTAAAAAAAAGACTGTTCCAACATCACGCAGCATTCTCAATCTTAATCCGTTTATTGACCAAAAAGGGATTATTCGAGCTTCGAATGTAAGTTGTGTAAGGGTATCTGAGTCGTTAAGCTATGATGAACCGTCTTTTGGCTCCAGTTCTAATTTCGATGGACCTTTCGACGTAAAGAATTACACAAATCGTGCCTGCCTTATCACAAAAAGTTATGTTTGTGTCTTCGTATATTGCACTACGAAGGCTATCCATCTGGAAGCTAAATCTGATCTAACAACTGAAAAATTCGTGGCGGCTTTTGCACGCTTTCTCGCAAGACGTGGCTGTCGTAAGCAAATGTATTCCGATAACGGCAAAACATTCGTTGGAGTCTCAAAAATGGTTAGTGGCGACTTCCTGGATGCAACAATTTGTGATACCACCCAGTCAAAGGAACATACGAACTTGCCTTGCTGATTGTGGTCTTGGAAAGTCCTTTACAGCTGGTATTTTATCTGCATATGTACTAATGATGCCATTACCTATAACATGTCCCAGATACTTAACCCAATATCTGCAGAATTTGCTTTTCTCGACATTAAGGACTAATGACAGGACTTCTAGATGATGATCGAAGCAATCTGAAATAATCAACAAGTCTTCTAAGTAAATAAATACCTCGCTACGCAAATGTACTTGAATTATTTTTCCATGATGATCGAAGCAATCTGAAATAATCAACAAGTCTTCTAAGTAAATAAATACCTCGCTACGCATATGTACTGCAATTATTTTTCCATCAGTCTGAGCGGCCAGCAACTGTAAAGGAGGTCGTATTGCGATAGATTGGATCAAGATGTATTTGCCAGAAAGCATCCTTAAGGTCCAGACTAGTAATATACTCGTCTTTCGGCAATTTACTTCAAATCTCATAAATTAAGGACATAGGGAATGCATCTTTCACGGTTGCTTCATTCACATTTCTGCTATCAATGCATATCCCAACCTTTCCTGGCTTTTTCACTAATACAGCTGGTGATGACCAGGAGCTGTTCGATTTCTGAATCACTCCAAGTTTTAACATCCGATCTAACTCCTCGTACATCAGCTTCTCAGTGCCAAGGGATACTGCAAAATGACGCAGCTTGGTAAGTGTGGCGTCTGTTACATTAATTACATGCGAAATTAGTGTTGCCCTACGTATGCCTTTCTTAAAAAATGACGGGAACAATTTTATTGTTTTCTGTAGCAGTCTTTATTGTATTTGCTGAAAATTATGTTAATTTTCATTCAATGCAACCGTGCAGCCGTATATATGTTAAGTACCTCATTAATGAATATCAGCATCGCGACAGTCTTAAATAAGCTTTGGTTGAGTACACAACGCTGGTGGTACTTCGTTTTATTTTCCTATTCGGGCATTCCCTGACGCAGGGAAACTTCGCTCCAACAGGTTATGGGCCCAAAGCACGTTGCCTGATAAGATTGGTTAAAGTTTATTGACTCGATATCCAGAGTTACGAACTCGGATGTGTTAAAGAAAAAATCGGCAATTGCGTCGCAGAGAAATGAGTGCATTGTACCAAATTGAGAAGCTTGAAGAAAAGAATAATGATTCTTGTAGCATACAGATGCGAAGCGTATTGGTGAATGCGGATGTATGGGAAGTAGCGTCGGGGTATTTACTGAAGTCTGATTTTGGCGATAATATTAACTGGAGTGCGCTGGATCGTAAGGCTTTGGCAACAATCACGCTAAGTATTAAGGCATCGCAGTTGGGATACATCAAGAATTGCATAACGTCGCAGGAGGCATAGACTAAGTTGCGCGAAGTTCATCAGCCAAGCGGGCCGGTTCATAAAGTCTCGCTATAAAAAACGTTGCTCAATTCACGCATGGCGGAGGGGCAAAGTATGGCTAGCTACTTGACCACATTTACGTTGACGAGCTCAAGGTCATTATTTTGCTTTCCAGTCTTCCAGAGTCTTTATGAGAATTTTGTTGCTGTTGTTAAGTCAGACGGCGAGTTGTGACACATCAGATATGGTCACCTGAATTAAGATAGTTTGCGTGAAATGGCAAACAAGGCGCTGGGGCGAGGAATGGAAAATGTTGACATATTGCAACGGGTGTCGTGCAAGATATGCACGTGCCGCCATTTCCAGGATCAACAGAAAGCCGAGCGCAAGAACTTCTGGAACTAGTGCATACTGATGTGTGTGGGCCTTTCGAAGCAAAGTCTCTTGGCGGCTTATTGATGACAAATCAAGGCGAATTTTTGTGTATTTCCTTAAAGGAATGGACGAGGTCTTTCACAAGTTCGTGGAGTACAAAAATCTGATAGGGCGTCAGGGAAGATGATCAAGTGTATTCGCAGCGACAACGGGCTCCAACATGTAAACAAAACGTTCAACGGTTATTTGAAAAACAATGGAATCAGAATCTAAGACAGCGGTCGACAAACGAGATGTTCTCTTTGGCGAGGTCAGCTGCTTGGAGCAGGCAAAGGGCGAAGCGGTAACACTTGATATGTCAAATGTAGGGTATCGAGTTGAGCAAGTTGACGAAGAGGATGGTGATGGGGAAGACATCGCATCTCGCTCAGATGCTACCTATCAAAGTAGTGCGGATGAATCTTTTGAAAGTGCAAAAGATGACAAGAAGCTGGAGTAAGAGCAGATCCCACGAATTGGAACTGGAAACCCGAAATTGCTAAGCACAGACAGACCTGGTCGCCCAAGAAAGAAATTTAATATACTCAGTGCAATGGTTACAAGTGATGTACTCATTCCAGCAACCTACAGGAGGCAACGCGCCGTTCGCATGCTTCGTTTTGGCAGCAATCGATGCAAAAGGAGTATGAGGCATTGATTACGAATCAAACCTGGCAGCTGGCAGATTTACCGAAAGGTCATCGTGCAATTGGCTGCAAGTGGGTCTACACTTTGAAGCGGGATGCTCACGGCCAAATACATCGGTTCAATGCACGACTGGTGGCAAAAGGATGCACACATCAGTATAGTGTTAACTACGCCGAAATGTTTTCACCGGTTTGCAGGCTGGAGATTTATACTGGCGTTATCGGCAGAGTTGCAGTTGTACTTACATCAACTGGATATTTGTACTGCGTATCTGAACAGCGATCTAAGAGATACTGTTTATATGAAGCAACCACAAGGATATGCTGAAGGCAATCAGACGGACAAAATGTTGCTGCCAAAAAAGCAATCCGGAAGGGATTAGAACTCTAAGCTCGACAGCGTTTTGCGTGAAATTGGCTTCATTGCATGCGACAATGAGCCATGCCTTTATAAGCGAAAGGGAGTTAATTTGGCATTAATCCTAGTTTACGTTGATGATCTCCTTATAGTTTGTCAATCGAAATCGGACTTAGTCATTAAATCTGATTTTATGAAGTCATTGAATGCGTTGACAAGAGCCATTAGAACTGTTTCTTGGCATGCAAACGTGAGGGTGAACTTGGGGAGATCACTCTGGGCTATACGCAATACATCAAGGATCTTTTGCACACCAGCAGCTACGCCATTGGATGCTGGGTACCAGACGGCTTGTAACGGAAGCCAATGTCAAAAGGTGGATAAGACATCGTACCGAGCACAAGTGGGTAAACTAATGTGGCTGGCTCTTACAACAAGACCGGATATTTTGCACTCGGTTGCAAAAATAGCTCAATGGAACATGGATCCACACAGCGAACACCTTGCAGGCGTGAAGCATGTCCTGCGGTATTTAACATATACAGTGGAGCTAAAAATACATTACAGAAAGTGTGGAAAGGCTTTCGAGGGTTTTGCTGATGCCGATTGGGCTGGCTACCAGGTTGATCGTAAATCATATACTGGCTATGTATATTTTCTTGCTTGCAGACCGATATCGAGAAAATCGGAGAAACAACACAGAACTCAGTACCATAGAAGCTGAGTATATGGCTTTGTCGACGGTGTTCACGGAAGCTATCATCATGCGAAAGCTGATTATCGAAGTTGGTTGTGGAACTGAAACTACCCAGACGGTGTTGTACGGAGACAACTTGAGTGAACAACAATAAACAAAGAAACCTGTACATCATGATAGAACTGATCACATAGATATAAGATATCATTTTGTTCGTGAAGCTGTGAATGAGGATCATATTGGCTTGAAATATGTTCCTTCAAATCTCATGATAGCAGACATGTTAAAAAGGAAACACAGCGAATTAAGGAACATGTTATATTTGAGTTGATGTTTTGTAAGCATGTTTGCATCGTGAAAGGGTGTTGAAAATTATGTTAATTTACATTCAATACAACCGTGCATCCATATATATGTTAAGTCCCTCATTAATGAATATACATATATACTGTTAACTAACAGCATCGCGACAGTCTTGAATAAACTTTTGTTGAGCACACAACGCTGGTGGTACTTCGTTTTAATTTCTTATTCAGGCATTCCCTAACGCAGGAAAACTTCACTCCAACAGCATTGGAGTCAATTCTCCCATTGCCGGATCTTATAGTGACGAAATATTCAAACTTTGCTTTTGCAGATTTTTTATGTCAGTTATGTTAAACATTGTTTATGTTACTTATGTTATTTTATGCTTAGGTTATCAACTTGTGTCACTTTAGAATAATTAAGATAGGATCCACATCCTTTCGTAAAAGACGCTCTCTCCTCACAACGCTGTAATTAGCTTAAGCTACCTTAAGATTAACATAAGCAGTTCAATTGTAAATCAACCCTAGAAGTGCAGTGAAGTAGAAAATACAAGTAAAGTTATTATTTTAATATAGTTCAGTGAAAATAGAACACATAGTGAATTTTCATCAATCAGAGAAAAGATGATGTTTTTGACTGAAGCCACCCCCCAACATGTTTGTCCTTCCAGCCGAATAATCAAACTCAAACGCAAATTCATAAATCACACACACATCCAATCTACCATCATCTTATTTCGCATCCAAAGCTACCACAGCCTGTCATCTGTGAAAAAATAAGAACTAGTAAATTTTCGGCAACAAGTTGAAATCAATTTCTTACATGCATGCTTACATAAATATCCTCGCCAATTTGCTTGCTGTAGGAGCAGCAACCTAAAATAAAATCAGAAAACTATTACATATTTTATTAACATAATTGTACACATACATATATGCAAGTCTTTGCCAAACACCAAAACACTGCTCAATTAAGCGAGCAAATCGAACATGCATCAATCGTACATCCGCAGTCCATAGCACCATGTCGACATAGAGATTTTTAAAGGATGTTACTTAAAGTGGCCTACTTTCCACGATCTCTTCACGGCCATCTATATCGGCAATCCTCGCCTCATCCCAGTCGAGAAACTATTTCACTTGAACGCTAAAACTGGTGGTGAGGCCAATTCGATCGTCGCAAAGTCAACATTCACCCATGATGGATTTACTTCTGCATGCGAGCTCTTTTCGACTGGTTTGAAAACAAGCGACTTTTAGTGAATCCCTAAAATCCTTTTCAATCTTCCGGTTGTCACCGTCGAGACAGGAACTTCCCTTAAGCAAATCCAGAGCACAATCAAAGGTTGCCTAACAGGTCTTGAGCATTCTCAAATTTCCATAATTAACTGAGACTGCTTATTAGTCTTCCTGTGCGCTTAAAATCTGCCAAAAATCACGTTGTTACTGTGGGAGCACTTGCTGTCCGACAAATCCGCTATCCCTTCATCGGGCGATTTAAACAACTTCCTCATTGAGCGTTAACCCACGCTCGAAGCCATAGAAGATGTAAAGCAGATAATAGACTCACAGTCTCACCGAAGACGAGGTCTCAATCTACTCAAGGTTTGTCAATATTTTTGAGACAAAAGTAACCCCAAAGACGCAGACGTGTAAATTCTGTCAAAAGGCAAATCATCCAAATCGCCTGTGTTCTAATTTCCTGCACATGGGTATCCAGGCAAGAACAGCGTTCATAAAGCAACAACAGCTGTGTATGAACTGTTTCGCTAGAGGTCATCAAATAAAAGACTACACAAGTATACCTGCAAAGGCCGCCACAATACACTTCTACATAGAGGCGGTCCTCCTACATCGACCTATGCGGCAATTCACCCGAAACAAAGTGTTTTGAACCATCCAAGTACAAATAAAAATATACAGTCCACTTCCTCAAACATTCAAAACTACTTTGTGTTCAATACAAAAGGTGTACTCCTCGGAACAGCTATAATAACTGTGTGCCATTCGGGCACCAAATTTACAACACGAGCTCTGATTGATTTTATAACTATTACCTCCTGCATCATGCTGTCTTCAATCCGGATAGCACGACAACTAAAGTTCGCGTTGTATTTAACGCATCAAATCCTTCATCCAGAACCTGTTCTCCAATCCGATCTGACAGTTCAGATAGTGAGGTGGCGATTCTTTCGTCATGTTTTTAACGCCGACACCACTAAAATGTATCGACAAATTCAAAGCACATGTCCTTTCTTTTTCGTTCCTACCGAAGTGGTAGCCAAAGAGTTGTACACAAAACGAGAGGTCCTTTCACAAATCGTCAAGCTTTTCGACCCAGCAGGATAGCTTGAATCTTTCATTATCCGAGCAAACATCTTCATGCAGCAAGTTTGGCTCAACGATCTTGATTGGGACGAGCCTCTTCCAAATGACCTCTTATCAATTTGGCAAGTATTTCCACGAGTTACCCGGACCTACGATACATCCGCATTCCAAGATGGGCACAGTTCCATCCGAAAGCAAGATTGCAGTACCATGGTTTCTGCAATGCTATCCTCCTCACGGCAAAAACAAAAGTTGCGCCAGTGAAGACCATTTCCTTGCCTCGTCTTCTGTTCTCCTTCCACAATTGCCCACCGATCGTTGCGAGTCATATTTCTGGACAGATTCAACGAGTGTGTTAGCTTAGTTAAATAAACTACAATGTAAATGGACAACCGTTTGTGGCTAACAGGGTGCCTCAGATCCCGCAGTCCGTCGATGCCGCTTAATGGTTTCATGTTCGCTCTGAACATAATCCAGCTGACCTGGCTAACGGAGGAGTGTCTCCAAAGGACCTAGACGTACAGTCAAATTCAACCTGTCCAGGTCGCCACCAATGGAAAACCGTCTTCAAAGATTTGCTAGACTCGATAGGGCGTTCCGTGTTATGGCTTATGCATTTCGCTTTATTAAGCGTTACAAAGGGATATCCTTCCCAGTGTCAACTGAGCTTAGCAGCAGGGAACTTACCGAAGTTCTCCTCTTACTTATTTCTAATACTCAGCGCATAGAGTATTCCAAGGAAATCAACTGCATGCTTAAAAAAAGGACTGTTCCAACATTACGCAGCATCCTCAATATTAATCCGTTGCATGTTGTGTAAGGGTATCTGAGTTGTTAAGCTATGATGAGAAACATCCAATTATCATTTCTTACTCTTGTCGTTTCACTGTCTTTTGGCTCAAATTCTAATTTCGCTGGACCTTTCGACATAAAGAATTACACAAATCGTGCCTGCCTTATCACAAAAGGTTATGTCTGTGTCTTCGTATGTTTCACAACGAAGGCTATCCATCTGGAAGCTAAATCTGATCTAACAACTGAGAAATTCGTGGCGGCGTTTGCTCGCTTTCTAGCAAGACGTGGCTGTCGTAAGCAAATGTATTCCGATAACGGCAAAACATTCGTTGGAGTCTCAAAAATGGTTAGTGGCGACTTCCTGGATGCAACAATTTGTGATACCACCCAGTCAAAGGAACATACGAACTTGCCTTACTCATTGTGGTCTTGGAAAGTCCTTTACAGCTGGTATTTTATCTGCATATGTACTAATGATGCCATTACCTATAACATGTCCCAGATACTTAACCCAATATCTGCAGAATTTGCTTTTCTCGAGATTAAGGACTAATGACAGGACTTCTAGATGATGATCGAAGCAATCTGAAATAATCAACAAGTCTTCTAAGTAAATAAATCCCTCGTTACGCATATGTACTGCAATTATTTTTCCATCAGTCTGGGCGGCCAGCAACTGTAAAGGAGGTCTTATTGCGAGAGATTGGATCAAGATGTATTTGCCAGAAAGCATCCTTAAGGTCCAGACTAGTAATATACTCGTCTTTCGGCAATCTACTTCAAATCTCATAAATTAAGGAAATGTGTACACTAAGGGAATGCATATTTTACAGTTGCTTCATTCACCTTTCTGCTATCAATGCATATCCTATCATTTCCTGGCTTTTTCATTAATACAGCTGGTGATGACCAGGAGCTGTTCAATTCCTGAATTACTCCAAGTTTGGTACGTTTGGCGTCTGCTACATTAATTACATGCGAAATTAGTGTTGCGCTACCTAATCCTTTCTTAGAAAATTACGGAAACAAATTTATTGTTTTCCATAGCAGTTTTTGTTGTATAGTCAATTCTCGCATTGTCGGATCTTATAGTGACGAAATATTCAAACTTTGTGTCAATACGTGGAAAGGCAATAAATCAAAAACTGTCTAAAAGTTAACTCCAAGGAGATCTGCAGTTAGAGAAGATACTAAAAAAAAATCACACATCTTTTGTAAGTTACCCCTGCGGACAATATTTCTTATGTTAGTTATGTTATGTTATGCTTATCTCATCAACTCGCGTCACTTTAGAATAATTAAAATAGGATCCACATCCTTTCGTAAAAGATGCTCTCTACTCTCAACGCTGAAATTAGCTTAAGCTACCTTAAGTTTAAATGAGCAATTCAATTGTAAATCAACCATAGAAGTGCAGTGAAGTAGAAAATACAAGTGAAGTTATTATTTTAATATAGTTCAGTGAAAATAGAACACATAGTGAATTTTCATCAATCAGAGGAAAACGGACTTTCGAGCCAGTTACTTTCATCTGTAAAATTCTGGTCCCCCAGCTAAAATCGGTGGACAATCAAACTCAAACGCAATAAAGTACATGTTCCAAATTCATAAATTTTATATGTTTATATGTATATATGTATATCAGCCAAAATTTTGGCATCATCGTCCGTCCGCACACCAGTATTTATTACATCGTCTGCAATTCGCCAAGCGAAAAGTCATTCAATAGTACAAAATTGTGCAATGAAAATTTTCTTCACCACCCCCATTTTTGTACGGCTGTATAGTTCCAGTGCTTATATGTGTACACACATATAAATCCAAGCTCACACACATACACCCCATCATCATCTTATGTCGCATCCAAAGCGACCACAGCTTCTCATCTGTAAATTTTCGGCAACAAGTGTAAATCAATTTCTGCATGCTTACATAAATATCCTCACCAATTGGCTTGCTGCAGGAGAGGCAACCTAAAATAAAGTCAGAAAATTATTACATACTTTATTAACATAATTGTACACATACATATATGCAAGTCTTTGCCAAACACCAAAACACTGCTCAATTAAGCGAGCAAATCGAACATGCATCAATCGTACATCCGCAGTCCATAGCACCACCATGTCGACATTGTGGCTTTTAAAGAATATTACTTAAAGTGGCCTACTTTCCACGATCTCTTCACGGCCATCTATATCGACAATCCTCGCCTAACCGCAGTCGAGAAACTTTTTCATTTGAACGCTAAAACTGGTGGTGAGGCCAATTCGATCGTCGCAAAGTCAACGCTCACCCATGATGGATTTACTTCTGCATGCGAGCTCTTTTTGACTGGTTTGAAAACAAGCGACTTTGAGTGAATCTCTAAAATCCTTTTCAATCTTCCGGTTGTTACCCTCGAGACAGGAACTTCCCTTAAGCAAATCCAGAGCACAATCAAAGGTTGCCTAACAGGTCTTGAGCATTCTCAAATTTCCATAATTAACTGAGACTGCTTATTAGTCTTCCTGTGCGCTTAAAATCTGCCAAAAATCACGTTGTTACTGTGGGAGCACTTGCTGTCCGACAAATCCGCTATCCCTTCATCGGGCGATTTAAACAACTTCCTCATTGAGCGTTAACCCACGCTCGAAGCCATAGAAGATGTAAAGCAGATAATAGACTCACAGTCTCACCGAAGACGAGGTCTCAATCTACTCAAGGTTTGTCAATATTTTTGAGACAAAAGTAACCCCAAAGACGCAGACGTGTAAATTCTGTCAAAAGGCAAATCATCCAAATCGCCTGTGTTCTAATTTCCTGCACATGGGTATCCAGGCAAGAACAGCGTTCATAAAGCAACAACAGCTGTGTATGAACTGTTTCGCTAGAGGTCATCAAATAAAATACTGCACAAGTATACCTGCAAAGGCCGCCACAATTCACCTCTACATAGAGGCGGTCCTCCTACATCGACCCATACGGCAGTTCACCCGAAACAAAGTGTTTTGAACTATCCAAGTACAAATAAATATATACAGTCCACTTCCTCAAACATTCAAAACTACTTTGTCTTCAATACAAAAGGTGTACTCCTCGGAACAGCTATAATAACTGTGTGCCATTCGGGCACCAAATTTACAACACGAGCTCTGATTGATTTTATAACTATTACCTCCTGCATCATGCTGTCTTCAATCCGGATAGCACGACAACTAAAGTTCGCGTTGTATTTAACGCATCAAATCCTTCATCCAGAACCTGTTCTCCAATCCGATCTGACAGTTCAGATCGTGAGGTGGCGATTCTTTCGTCATGTTTTTAACGCCGACACCACTAAAATGTATCGACTAATTCTTGTCCATCCAAAGCACACACCCTTTCAGAGAATTCTCTTTCGTAATACGAACCAAGAAGTGTGCGATTATGAACTAAACACAGTCACGTTCGGAGTGAACTGTGCTCCTTTCCTCGCCATACGAGTTCTCCACCAACTTGCTCAGGATGTAAACTGCAACGACCTCTTCGCCATCGATATCATATTCAATTCTAGGTACGTCGATGATGTTCTGGCCGGGGCACATACCAAACAACGAGCAGCTGCATCCATTATGGAGTTTCGCACTACTCTTGAGACCAAAGTATTCCAACGAATCACCTACTGTGTGTAGACTTCTTAGAGATCGAAGGCGCAAGTACATACATATATGCAAGTCTTTGCCAAACACCAAAACACTGCTCAATTAAGCGAGCAAATCGAGTATGCATCAATTGTAAATCGGCAGTCCATAGCACCACCACCCCCTGTCCACATAGAGGTGTTTAAAGGAAATTACTTAAAATGGCATACTTTCCGCGATCTCTTCACGGCCATCTATATCGACAATCCTCGCCTCTCCCCAGTCGAGAATTTGGATGATGAATTTTGTTCTGCCTGTGAGCTCTTTTCGAGCGGCTTGAAAACAAGCGGCTTTTAGTGAACAGCCAGCTTAAAATCATTTCAATCTGCCGGTTGTCACCGTTGAGACAGGAACTTCCCTTAAGCAAATCCAAAGCACCATCAAAGGTTGCGTAACAGATCTTGAGCATTCTCAAATTTCCATAATTAACTGAGACTGCTGATAAGGTTTCGTGTGCTCTTCCAAAACTGCCAAAAATGACGTTGTTACTGTGGAAGCAGTTCAAATCCGCTATCCCGTCATGGGACGATTTAAACAACTTCCTCAGTGAGCGTTATCCCACGCTCGAAACCATAGAAGATGTGGGGCAGATAATAAATTCACAGTCCCATCCGAAGACGAGGTCTCAATCTACTCAAAGTTTGTCAATATGTTTGAGACCAAGGTAACCCCAGGTAAAGACGCAGACGTGTAAACTCTGTCAAAAGGCAAATCATCCAATTCGCCTGTGTCCTAATTTCCTGCACATGGGTATCCAGGCAAGAACAGCGTTCATAAAGCAACAACAACTGTGTATGAACTGATTTGCTAGAGATTATAAAATAAAAAAGTGCACATGTATACATAACTGCTATAGCTGCAAAGGCCGCCACAATACACTTCTACATAGAGGCGGTCCTCCTACATCGACCCATACGGCAGTTCACCCAAAACAAAGTGTTTTGAACTGTCCAAGTACAAGTAAAAATATACAATATACAAGGTGTACTCCTCGGAACAGCTATAATAAATGTGTGCCATTTGGTGCCCAAAATTTACAGCACGAGCTCTGATTGATTCTATAACTATTACCTCCTGCATCATGCTGTCTTCAACCCGGATAGCGGGACAACTAAAGTTCGCGTTGTATTTAACGCATCAAATCCTTCATCCCGGACCCGTTCCCCCATTCGATCTGACAGTTCAGATCCTGATGTGGCGATTCTTTCGTCATGTTTTTAACGCCGACACCACCAAAAGGTATCTATAAATTCTTGTCCACCCAAAGCACACACCCTTTCAGAGAATTCTCTTTCGTAACAAGAACCAAGAGGTGTGCGATTATGAACTAAGCACAGTCATGTTCGGAGTGAACTGTGCTCCTTTCCTCGCCATACGAGTTCTCCACCAACTTGCTCAGGATGTAAACTCCAACTACACCTCGCTATCGATATTATATTCAATTATATGTACGTTGATGACGTTCTGGCCGGGGCACATACCAAACAACTCTTGAGACCGTTAGGTTCCCTCACTGAAAATGGATCTCCGATTCAAAGTATGTGCTCAAGAATATTCCAAAGGATCACCTACTGTGTGCAGACGTCTTAGAGATCGAAGGCGCAAGTACGGCTAAAACTTTGGGGATAAAATGGCAAGCCGCTTCCGATGATTTATTTCTTGTTCCCACCGAAGTGGTAGCCAAAGAGTTGTTCACAAAACGCGAGGTCTTTTCACAAATCGCCAAACTTTTCGATCCAGCAGAGTGGCTTGAGTCTTTCATTATACGAGCAGAGATCTTCATTCAGCAAATTTGGCTCAAAGATCTTGATTGGAACGAGCCTCTTCCAAATGACCTCTTATCAATTTGGCAAGGATTTCCACGAGTTACCCGGATCTACGATACATCCGCATTCCAAGATGGGTACAGTTCCATCCGAAAGCAAGATTGCAGTACCATGGTTTCTGCGATGCTTTCCAACGTACCTACAGTGCTGCAATCTATCCTCCTCACGGCAAAAACAAAAGTTGCGCCAGTGAAGACCATTTCCTTGCCTCATCTTCTGCTCTCCTTCCACAATTGCCCACCGATCGTTGCGAGACATATTTCTGGACAGATTCAACGAGTGTGTTAGCTGGTTAAATAAACTACCATGTAAATGGGCAACCTTTTTAGATAACAGGGTGCCTAAGATCACGCGGTTCATCGATGCCGCTTAATGGTTTCATGATCGCTCTGAACATAATCCAGCTGACGTGGCTAGCAGAGGAGTGTCTCCAAAGGACGTAGCAACCGATAGTCAGTGGTGGCAAAGACTAGAATGATTACAACTATGGCTTATGTATTTCGGTTTATTAAGCGTTCCAAAGTAATGTCCTTCAACTGAGTCAACTGAGCTTAGCAGCAGGGAACTTACCGAAGTTCTCCTCTTACTTATTTCTAATACCCACCGCATAGAGTATTCCAAGGAAATCAACTGCATGCTTAAAAAAAGGACTATTCCAACATCACGCAGCATCCTCAATCTTAATCCGTTTGACCAAAAATGGATTATTCGATCTTCGAATGTATGTTGTGTAAGGGTATCTGGGTCGTTAAGCTATGATGAGAAACATCCAATTATCATTCCTTACGCTTGTCGTTTCTACCGACTTTTGGCTCCAATTCTCATTTCGATGGACCTTTCGACGTAAAGAATTACACAAATCGTGCCTGCCTTATCACAAACGGTTATTTCTGTGTCATAGAATGTTTCACTACGAAGGCTATCCATCTGGAAGCTAAATCTGATCTAACAACTGAGAAATTCGTGGCGGCTTTTGCTCGCTTTCTAGCAAGACGTGGCTGTCGTCAGCAAATGTATTCCGATAACGGCAAAACATTCGTTGGAGTCTCAAAAATGGTTAGTGGCGACTTCCTGGATGCAACAATTTGTGATACCACCCAGTCAAAGGAACATACGAACTTGCCTTACTGATTGTGGTCTCGGGAAGTCCTTTCCAGCTGGTATTTTATCTGCATATGTACTAATGATGGCATTACCTATAACATCTCCCAGATCCTTAACCCAATATCTGCAGAATTTGCTTTTCTCGTCATTAAGGACTAATGACAGGACTTCTAAATGATGATCGAAGCAATCTGAAATAATCAACAAGTATTCTAAGTAAATAAATACCTCGTTACGCATATGTACTGCAATTATTTTTCCATGAGTCTGGGCGGCCAAAGGAGGTCTTATTGCGATAGATTGGATCAAGATGTATTTGCCAGAAAGCATCCTTAAGGTCCAGACTAGTAATAACTCGACTTTCGGCAATCTACTTCAAATTTCATAAATTAAGGGCATAGGGAATGCATCTTTTACGATTGCTTCATTCACATTCACAGCTGGTGATAACCAGGAGCTGTTCAATTCCTGAATTACTCCAAGTTTGGTACGTTTGGCGTCTGCTACATTAATTACATGCGAAATTATTGTTGCGCTACCTAATCCTTTCTTAGAAAATTACGGAAACAAATTTATTGTTTTCCATAGCAGTTTTTGCTGTATAGTCAATTCTCGCATTGTCGGATCTTATAGTGACGAAATATTCAAACTTTGTGTCATTATGTGCAAAGGCAATAAATAAAAAACTGTCTAAAAGTTAACTCCAAGGAGATCTGCTCTTAGAGAAGATACTAAAAAACAAATCACACATTTTTTGTAAGTTACCGCTGCAGACAATATTTCTTATGTGAGTTATGTTATATTATGCTTATCTCATCAACTCGTGTCACTTTAGAATAATTAACATAGGATACACAGCCTTTCGTAAAAGATGCTCTCTACTCTCAACGCTGTAATTAGCTTAAGCTACCTTAAGTTTAAAATAAGCAATTCAATTGTAAGTCAACCCTAGAAGTGCAGTGAAGTAGAAAATACAAGTGAAGTTATTATTTTAATATAGTTCAGTGAAAATAGAACACATAGTGAATTTTCATCAATCAGAGGAAAACGGACTTTCGAGCCAGTTACTTTCATCTGTAAAATTCCGGTCCCCCAGCTAAAATCGGTGGACAATCAAACTCAAACGCAATAAAGTACATGTTCCAAATTCATAAATTTTATATGTTTATATGTATATATGTATATCAGCCAAAATTTTGGCATCATCGTCCGTCCGCACACCAGTATTTATTACATCGTCTGCAATTCGCCAAGCGAAAAGTCATTCAATAGTACAAAATTGTGCATTGAACATTTTCTTTACCACCGCCATTTTTGTACAGCTGTATAGTTCCAGTGCTTATATGTGTACACACATATAAATCCAAGCACACACACATACACCCCATCATCATCTTATGTCGCATCCAAAGCGACCACAGCTTCTCATCTGTAAATTTTCGGCAACAAGTGCAAATCAATTTCTTACATGCATGCTCACATAAATATCCTCACCCATTTGCTTGCTGCAGGAGCAGCAAGCTAAAATAAAGTCAGAAAATTATTACATACTTTATTAACATAATTGTACACATACATATATGCAAGTCTTTGCCAAACACCAAAACACTGCTCAATTAAGCGAGCAAATCGAACATGCATCAATCGTACATCCGCAGTCCATAGCACCACCATGTCGACATAGAGGTTTTTAAAGGATATTACTTAAAATGGCCTACTTTCCGTGATCTCTTCACGGCCATCTATATCGGCAATCCTCGCCTCACCCCAGTCGAGAAACTATTTCACTTGAACGCTAAAACTGGTGGTGAGGCCAATTCGATCGTCGCAAAGTCAACACTCACCCATGATGGATTTACTTCTGCATGCGAGCTCTTTTCGACTGGTTTGAAAACAAGCGACTTTTAGTGAATCTCTAAAATCCTTTTCAATCTGCCGCTCGTCACCGTCGAGACAGGAACTTCCCTTAAGCAAATCCAAAGCACAATCAAAGGTTGCCTAACAGGTCTTAAGCATTCTCAAATTTCCATAATTAACTGAGACTGCTTATTAGTCTTCCTGTGTGCTTCCAAACTGCCAAAAATCACGTTGTTACTGTGGGAGCAGTTGCTGTCCGACAAATCCGCTATCCCTTCATGGGGCGATTTAAACAACTTCCTCAGTGAGCGTTAACTCACGCTCGAAGCCATAGAAGAATGTAAGGCAGATAATAAACTCACAGTCTCACCGAAGACGAGGTCTCAATCTACTCAAAGTTTGTCAATATTTTTGAGACAAAAGTAACCCCAAAGACGCAGACGTGTAAATTCTGTCAAAAGGCAAATCATCCAAATCGCCTGTGTTCTAATTTCCTGCACATGGGTATCCAGGCAAGAACAGCTTTCATAAAGCAACAACAGCTGTGTATGAACTGTTTCGCTAGAGGTCATCAAATAAAAGACTGGACAAGTATACCTGAAAAGGCCGCCACAATTCACCTCTACATATAGGCGGTCCTCCTACATCGACCCATACGGCAGTTCACCCGAAACAAAGTGTTTTGAACTGTCCAAGTACAAGTAAAAATATACAGTCCACTTCCCCCAAACATTCAATTTTTTTTTTGTCTTCAATACAAAAGGTGTACTCCTCGGAACAGCTTAATAACTGTGTGCCATTCGGGCACCAAATTTACAGCACGAGCTCTGATTGATTCCATAACTATTACCTCCTGCATCATGTTGTCTTCAATCCGGATAGCACGACAACTAAAGTCCGCGTTGTATTTAACGCATCAAATCCTTCATCCAGAACCTGTTCTCCAATCCGATCTGACAGTTCAGATCGTGAGGTGGCGATTCTTTCGTCATGTTTTTAACGCCGACACCACTAAAATGTATCGACTAATTCTTGTC
Organism: Drosophila anomalipes; assembly: GCA_035041615.1. NCBI lineage: Eukaryota > Metazoa > Arthropoda > Insecta > Diptera > Drosophilidae > Drosophila > Drosophila anomalipes. The sequence continues at coordinate 115,391 of JAWNKZ010000039.1, forward strand.
CATCCAAAGCACACACCCTTTCAGAGAATTCTCTTTCGTAATACGAACCAAGAAGTGTGCGATTATGAACTAAACACAGTCACGTTCGGAGTGAACTGTGCTCCTTTCCTCGCCATACGAGTTCTCCACCATCTTGCTCAGGATGTAAACTGCAACGACCTCTTCGCCATCGATATCATATTCAATTCTAGGTACGTCGATGATGTTCTGGCCGGGGCACATACCAAACAACGAGCAGCTGCATCCATTATGGAGTTTCGCACTACTCTTGAGACCGCTGGGTTCCCTCTCTCAAACAGGACCTCCAATTCAAAGTATTCCAAAGAATCACCTACTGTGTGTAGACTTCTTAGAGATCGAAGGCGCAAGTACGGCGAAACTCGGTTGCAAAAATAGCTCAATGGAACATGGAGCCATACAGCGAACACCTTGCAGGCGTGAAGCATGTCCTGCGGTATTTAACATATACAGTGGAGCTAAAAATACACTACAGAAAGTGTGGAAAGGCTTTCGAGGGTTTTGCTGATGCCGATTGGGCTGGCTACCAGGTTGATCGTAAATCATATACTGGCTATGTATATGTTCTTGCTTGCAGACCGATATCGAGAAAATCGGAGAAACAACACAGAACTCAGTACCATAGAAGCTGAGTATATGGCTTTGTCGACGGTGTTCACGGAAGCTATCATCATGCGAAAGCTGATTATCGAAGTCGGTTGTGGAACTGAAACTACCCAGACGGTGTTGTACGGAGACAACTTGAGTGAACAACAATTGGCAAAGAAACCTGTACATCATGATAGAACTAATCACATAGATATAAGATATCATTTTGTTCGTGAAGCTGTAAATGAGGATTATATTGGCTTGAAATATATTCCTTCAAATCTCATGATAGCAGACATGTTAATTAAGAACTTGTCTAAAAGGAAACACAATGAATTAAGGAACATGTTATATTTGAGTTGATGTTTTGTAAGCATGTTTGCATTGTGAAAGGGTGTTGAAAATTATGTTAATTTACATTCAATACAACCGTGCATCCATATATATGTTAAGTCCCTCATTAATGAATATACATATATACTGTTAACTAACAGCATCGCGACAGTCTTGAATAAACTTTTGTTGAGCACTCAACGCTGGTGGTACTTCGTTATATTTTCTTATTCAGGCATTCCCTAACGCAGGTAAACTTCACTCCAACAGCATTGGAGTCAATTCTCCCATTGTCGGATCTTATAGTGACGAAATATTCAAACTTTGCTCTTGCAGATTTTTTATGTCAGTTATGTTAAATATTGTTTATGTTACTTATGTTATTTTATGCTTGGGTTATCAACTTGTGTCACTTTAGAATAATTAAGATAGGATCCACATCCTTTCGTAAAAGATGCTCTCTCCTCACAACGCTTTAATTAGCTTAAGCTACCTTAAGCTTAACATAAGCAGTTCAATTGTAAATCAACCCTAGAAGTGCAGTGAAGTAGAAAATACAAGTGAAGTTATTATTTTAATATAGTTCAGTGAAAATAGAACACACAGTGAATTTTCATCAATCAGAGAAAAGAGGATTTTATTGACTGAAGCCACCCCCCAACATGTTTGTCCTTCGAGCCGAATACTTTCATCGGCGGATAATCAAACTCAAACGCAATAAAGTACATGTTCCAAATTCATAAATCACACACACACACATCCAACCCCACCATCATCTTATTTCACATCCAAAGCAACAACAGCTTGTCTTCTGTGAAAAAATAAGCATTAGTAAATTTTCGGTAACAAGTTGAAATCAATTTCTTACATGCATGCTTACATAAATATCCTCAACAATTTGTCTGCTGCAAGAGCAGCAACCTAAAATAAGATTAGAAAATTATTACATACTTTATTAACATAATTGTACACATACATATATGCAAGTCTTTGCCAAACACCAAAGCACTGCTCAATTAAGCGAGCAAATCGAGTATGCATCAATTGTAAATCGGCAGTCCATAGCACCACCCCCTGTCGACAAAGAGGTGTTTAAAGGAAATTACTTAAAATGGCATACTTTCCGCTATCTCTTCACGGCCATCTATATCGACAATCCTCGCCTCTCCCCAGTCGAGAATTTGGATGATGAATTTTGTTCTGCCTGTGAGCTCTTTTCGAGCGGCTTGAAAACAAGCGGCTTTTAGTGAACAGCCAGCTTAAAATTCATTTCAATCTGCCGGTTGTCACCGTTGAGACAGGAACTTCCCTTAAGCAAATCCAAAGCACCATCAAAGGTTGCGTAACAGATCTTGAGCATTCTCAAATTTCCATAATTAACTGAGACTGCTGATAAGGTTTCGTGTGCTCTTCCAAAACTGCCAAAAATGACGTTGTTACTGTGGAAGCAGTTCAAATCCGCTATCCCGTCATGGGACGATTTAAACAACTTCCTCAGTGAGTGTTATCCCACGCTCGAAACCATAGAAGATGTGGGGCAGATAATAAATTCACAGACCCATCCGAAGACGAGGTCTCAATCTACTCAAAGTTTGTCAATATGTTTGAGACCAAGGTAACCCCAAAGACGCAGGCGTGTAAACTCTGTCAAAAGGCAAATCATCCAATTCGCCTGTGTCCTAATTTCCTGCACATGGGTATCCAGGCAAGAACAGCGTTCATGAAGCAACAACAACTGTGTATGAACTGATTTGCTAGAGATCATAAAATAAAAGACTGCACATGTAAACATAACTGCAATAGCTGCAAAGGCCGCCATAATACACTTCTACATAGAGGCAGTCCTCCTGCATCGACTCCTCGGAACAGCTATAATAAATATGTGCCATTTGGTGCCCAAAATTTACAGCACCAGCTCTGATTGATTATATAACTATTACCTCCTGCATCATGCTGTCTTCAACCCGGATAGCGGGACAACTAAAGTTCGCGTTGTATTTAACGCATCAAATCCTTCATCCCGGACCCGTTCCCCCATTCGATCTGACAGTTCAGATCCTGATGTGGCGATTCTTTCGTCATGTTTTTAACGCCGACACCACTAAAAGGTATCTATAAATTCTTGTCCACCCAAAGCACTCACCCTTTCAGAGAATTCTCTTTCGTAACAAGAACCAAGAGGTGTGCGATTATGAACTAAGCACAGTCATGTTCGGAGTGAACTGTGCTCCTTTCCTCGCCATACGAGTTCTCCACCAACTTGCTCAGGATGTAAACTCCAACTACACCTCGCTATCGATATTATATTCAATTATATGTACGTTGATGACGTTCTGGCCGGGGCACATACCTAAATGGATACATAAATGGATCTCCGATTCAAAGTATGTGCTCAAGAATATTCCAAAGGATCACCTACTGTGTGCAGACGTCTTAGAGATCGAAGGCGCAAGTACGGCTAAAACTTTGGGGATAAAATGGCAAGCCGCTTCCGATGATTTATTTCTTGTTCCCACCGAAGTGGTAGCCAAAGAGTTGTTCACAAAACGCGAGGTCTTTTCACAAATCGCCAAACTTTTCGATCCAGCAGAGTGGCTTGAGTCTTTCATTATACGAGCAGAGATCTTCATTCAGCAAATTTGGCTCAAAGATCTTGATTGGAACGAGCCTCTTCCAAATGACCTCTTATCAATTTGGCAAAGATTTCCACGAGTTACCCGGATCTACGATACATCCGCATTCCAAGATGGGTACAGTTCCATCCGAAAGCAAGATTGCAGTACCATGGTTTCAGCGATGCTTTCCAACGTACCTACAGTGCTGCAATCTATCCTCCTCACGGCAAAAACAAAAGTTGCGCCAGTGAAGACCATTTCCTTGCCTCATCTTCTGCTCTCCTTCCACAATTGCCCACCGATCGTTGCGAGACATATTTCTGGACAGATTCAACGAGTGTGTTAGCTGGTTAAATAAACTACCATGTAAATGGGCAACCTTTTTAGATAACAGGGTGCCTAAGATCACGCGGTTCATCGATGCCGCTTAATGGTTTCATGATCGCTCTGAACATAATCCAGCTGACGTGGCTAGCAGAGGAGTGTCTCCAAAGGACGTAGCAACCGATAGTCAGTGGTGGCAAAGACTAGAATGATTACAACTATGGCTTATGTATTTCGCTTTATTTCGCTTTTTTAAGCGTTCCAAAGTAATGTCCTTCAACTGAGTCAACTGAGCTTAGCAGCAGGGAACTTACCGAAGTTCTCCTCTTACTTATTTCTAATACCCACCGCATAGAGTATTCCAAGGAAATCAGCTGCATGCTTAAAAAAAGGACTGTTCCAACATCACGCAGCATCCTCAATCTTAATCCGTTTGACCAAAAATGGATTATTCGATCTTCGAATGTATGTTGTGTAAGGGTATCTGGGTCGTTAAGCTATGATGAGAAACATCCAATTATCATTCCTTACGCTTGTCGTTTCTACCGTCTTTTGGCTCCAATTCTAATTTCGATGGACCTTTCGACGTAAAGAATTACACAAATCGTGCCTGCCTTATCACAAACGGTTATGTCTGTGTCTTAGAATGTTTCACTACGAAGGCTATCCATCTGGAAGCTAAATCTGATCTAACAACTGAGAAATTCGTGGCGGCTTTTGCTCGCTTTCTAGCAAGACGTGGCTGTCGTCAGCAAATGTATTCCGATAACGGCAAAACATTATTATCAACAAGTATTCTAAGTAAATAAATACCTCGTTACGCATATGTACTGCAATTATTTTTCCATCAGTCTGGGCGGCCAAAGGAGGTCTTATTGCGATAGATTGGATCAAGATGTATTTGCCAGAAAGCATCCTTAAGGTCCAGACTAGTAATAACTCGTCTTTCGGCAATCTACTTCAAATTTCATAAATTAAGGGCATAGGGAATGCATCTTTTACGATTGCTTCATTCACATTCACAGCTGGTGATAACCAGGAGCTGTTCAATTCCTGAATTACTCCAAGTTTGGTACGTTTGGCGTCTGCTACATTAATTACATGCGAAATTACTGTTGCGCTACCTAATCCTTTCTTAGAAAATTACGGAAACAAATTTATTGTTTTCCATATCAGTTTTTGCTGTATAGTCAATTCTCGCATTGTCGGATCTTATAGTGACGAAATATTCAAACTTTGTGTCATTATGTGCAAAGGCAATAAATAAAAAACTGTCTAAAAGTTAACTCCAAGGAGATCTGCTCTTAGAGAAGATACTAAAAAACAAATCACACATTTTTTGTAAGTTACCGCTGCAGACAATATTTCTTATGTGAGTTATGTTATATTATGCTTATCTCATCAACTCGTGTCACTTTAGAATAATTAACATAGGATACACAGCCTTTCGTAAAAGATGCTCTCTACTCTCAACGCTGTAATTAGCTTAAGCTACCTTAAGTTTAAAATAAGCAATTCAATTGTAAATCAACCCTAGAAGTGCAGTGAAGTAGAAAATACAAGTGAAGTTATTATTTTAATATAGTTCAGTGAAAATAGAACACATAGTGAATTTTCATCAATCAGAGGAAAACGGACTTTCGAGCCAGTTACTTTCATCTGTAAAATTCCGGTCCCCCAGCTAAAATCGGTGGACAATCAAACTCAAACGCAATAAAGTACATGTTCCAAATTCATAAATTTTATATGTTTATATGTATATATGTATATCAGCCAAAATTTTGGCATCATCGTCCGTCCGCACACCAGTATTTATTACATCGTCTGCAATTCGCCAAGCGAAAAGTCATTCAATAGTACAAAATTGTGCATTGAACATTTTCTTCACCACCGCCATTTTTGTACAGCTGTATAGTTCCAGTGCTTATATGTGTACACACATATAAATCCAAGCACACACACATACACCCCATCATCATCTTATGTCGCATCCAAAGCGACCACAGCTTCTCATCTGTAAATTTTCGGCAACAAGTGCAAATCAATTTCTTACATGCATGCTCACATAAATATCCTCACCCATTTGCTTGCTGCAGGAGCAGCAACCTAAAATAAAGTCAGAAAATTATTACATACTTTATTAACATAATTGTACACATACATATATGCAAGTCTTTGCCAAACACCAAAACACTGCTCAATTAAGCGAGCAAATCGAACATGCATCAATCGCACATCCGCAGTCCATAGCACCACCATGTCGACATAGAGGTTTTTAAAGGATATTACTTAAAATGGCCTACTTTCCGTGATCTCTTCACGGCCATCTATATCGGAAATCCTCGCCTCACCCCAGTCGAGAAACTATTTCACTTGAACGCTAAAACTGGTGGTGAGGCCAATTCGATCGTCGCAAAGTCAACACTCACCCATGATGGATTTACTTCTGCATGCGAGCTCTTTTCGACTGGTTTGAAAACAAGCGACTTTTAGTGAATCTCTAAAATCCTTTTCAATCTGCCGCTCGTCACCGTCGAGACAGGAACTTCCCTTAAGCAAATCCAAAGCACAATCAAAGGTTGCCTAACAGGTCTTAAGCATTCTCAAATTTCCATAATTAACTGAGACTGCTTATTAGTCTTCCTGTGTGCTTCCAAACTGCCAAAAATCACGTTGTTACTGTGGGAGCAGTTGCTGTCCGACAAATCCGCTATCCCTTCATGGGGCGATTTAAACAACTTCCTCAGTGAGCGTTAACTCACGCTCGAAGCCATAGAAGAATGTAAGGCAGATAATAAACTCACAGTCTCACCGAAGACGAGGTCTCAATCTACTCAAAGTTTGTCAATATTTTTGAGACAAAAGTAACCCCAAAGACGCAGACGTGTAAATTCTGTCAAAAGGCAAATCATCCAAATCGCCTGTGTTCTAATTTCCTGCACATGGGTATCCAGGCAAGAACAGCTTTCATAAAGCAACAACAGCTGTGTATGAACTGTTTCGCTAGAGGTCATCAAATAAAAGACTGGACAAGTATACCTGAAAAGGCCGCCACAATTCACCTCTACATAGAGGCGGTCCTCCTACATCGACCCATACGGCAGTTCACCCGAAACAAAGTGTTTTGAACTGTCCAAGTACAAGTAAAAATATACAGTCCACTTCCCCCAAACATTCAATTTTTTTTTTGTCTTCAATACAAAAGGTGTACTCCTCGGAACAGCTTAATAACTGTGTGCCATTCGGGCACCAAATTTACAGCACGAGCTCTGATTGATTCCATAACTATTACCTCCTGCATCATGTTGTCTTCAATCCGGATAGCACGACAACTAAAGTTCGCGTTGTATTTAACGCATCAAATCCTTCATCCAGAACCTGTTCTCCAATCCGATCTGACAGTTCAGATCGTGAGGTGGCGATTCTTTCGTCATGTTTTTAACGCCGACACCACTAAAATGTATCGACTAATTCTTGTCCATCCAAAGCACACACCCTTTCAGAGAATTCTCTTTCGTAATACGAACCAAGAAGTGTGCGATTATGAACTAAACACAGTCACGTTCGGAGTGAACTGTGCTCCTTTCCTCGCCATACGAGTTCTCCACCAACTTGCTCAGGATGTAAACTGCAACGACCTCTTCGCCATCGATATCATATTCAATTCTAGGTACGTCGATGATGTTCTGGCCGGGGCACATACCAAACAACGAGCAGCTGCATCCATTATGGAGTTTCGCACTACTCTTGAGACCGCTGGGTTCCCTCTCTCAAACAGGACCTCCAATTCAAAGTATTCCAAAGAATCACCTACTGTGTGTAGACTTCTTAGAGATCGAAGGCGCAAGTACGGCGAAACTCGGTTGCAAAAATAGCTCAATGGAACATGGAGCCATACAGCGAACACCTTGCAGGCGTGAAGCATGTCCTGCGGTATTTAACATATACAGTGGAGCTAAAAATACACTACAGAAAGTGTGGAAAGGCTTTCGAGGGTTTTGCTGATGCCGATTGGGCTGGCTACCAGGTTGATCGTAAGTCGTATACTGGCTCTGTATATGTTCTTGCTTGCAGACCGATATCGAGAAAATCGGAGAAACAACACAGAACTCAGTACCATAGAAGCTGAGTATATGGCTTTGTCGACGGTGCTCACGGAAGCTATCATCATGCGAAAGCTGATTATCGAAGTCGGTTGTGGAACTGAAACTACCCAGACGGTGTTGTACGGAGACAACTTGAGTGAACAACAATTGGCAAAGAAACCTGTACATCATGATAGAACTAATCACATAGATATAAGATATCATTTTGTTCGTGAAGCTGTGAATGAGGATCATATTGGCTTGAAATATGTTCCTTCAAATCTCATGATAGCAGACATGTTAATTAAGAACTTGTCTAAAAGGAAACACAATGAATTAAGGAACATGTTAAATTTGAGTTGATGTTTTGTAAGCATGTTTGCATTGTGAAAGGGTGTTGAAAATTATGTTAATTTACATTCAATACAACCGTGCATCCATATATATGTTAAGTCCCTCATTAATGAATATACATATATACTGTTAACTAACAGCATCGCGACAGTCTTGAATAAACTTTTGTTGAGCACTCAACGCTGGTGGTACTTCGTTATATTTTCTTATTCAGGCATTCCCTAACGCAGGTAAACTTCACTCCAACAGCATTGGAGTCAATTCTCCCATTGTCGGATCTTATAGTGACGAAATATTCAAACTTTGCTCTTGCAGATTTTTTATGTCAGTTATGTTAAATATTGTTTATGTTACTTATGTTATTTTATGCTTGGGTTATCAACTTGTGTCACTTTAGAATAATTAAGATAGGATCCACATCCTTTCGTAAAAGACGCTCTCTCCTCACAACGCTGTAATTAGCTTAAGCTACCTTAAGCTTAACATAAGCAGTTCAATTGTAAATCAACCCTAGAAGTGCAGTGAAGTAGAAAATACAAGTGAAGTTATTATTTTAATATAGTTCAGTGAAAATAGAACACACAGTGAATTTTCATCAGTCAGAGAAAAGAGGATTTTATTGACTGAAGCCACCCCCCAACATGTTGGTCCTTCGAGCCGAATACTTTCATCTGTAAAATTCCGGTCCCCAGCTAGCATCGGCGGATAATCAAACTCAAACGCAATAAAGTACATGTTCCAAATTCATAAATCACACACACACACATCCAACCCCATTCCATCATCTTATTTCACATCCAAAGCAACCACAGCTTGTCTTCTGTGAAAAAATAAGCATTAGTAAATTTTCGGCAACAAGTTGAAATCAATTTCTTACATGCATGCTTACATAAATATCCTCAACAATTTGCCTGCTGCAAGAGCAGCAACCTAAAATAAGATTAGAAAATTATTACATACTTTATTAACATAATTGTACACATACATATATGCAAGTCTTTGCCAAACACCAAAACACTGCTCAATTAAGCGAGCAAATCGAGTATGCATCAATTGTAAATCGGCAGTCCATAGCACCACCACCCCCTGCCGACAAAGAGGTGTTTAAAGGAAATTACTTAAAATGGCCTACTTTCCGCGATCTCTTCACGGCCATCTACATCGACAATCCTCGCCTCTCCCCAGTCGAGAATTTGGATGATGAATTTACTTCTGCCTGAGAGCTCTTTTCGAGCGGTTTGAAAACAAGCGGCTTTTAGTGAACAGCCAGCTTAAAATTCATTTCAATCTGCCGGTTGTCACCGTTGAGACAGGAACTTCCCTTAAGCAAATCCAAAGCACCATCAAAGGTTGCGTAACAGATCTTGAGCATTCTCAAATTTCCATAATTAACTGAGACTGCTGATAAGGTTTCGTGTGCTCTTCCAAAACTGCCAAAAATGACGTTGTTACTGTGGAAGCAGTTCAAATCCGCTATCCCGTCATGGGACGATTTAAACAACTTCCTCAGTGAGTGTTATCCCACGCTCGAAACCATAGAAGATGTGGGGCAGATAATAAATTCACAGTCCCATCCGAAGACGAGGTCTCAATCTACTCAAAGTTTGTCAATATGTTTGAGACCAAGGTAACCCCAAAGACGCAGGACGTGTAAACTCTGTCAAAAGGCAAATCATCCAATTCGCCTGTGTCCTAATTTCCTGCACATGGGTATCCAGGCAAGAACAGCGTTCATGAAGCAACAACAACTGTGTATGAACTGATTTGCTAGAGATCATAAAATAAAAGACTGCACATGTAAACATAACTGCAATAGCTGCAAAGGCCGCCATAATACACTTCTACATAGAGGCAGTCCTCCTACATCGACCCATACGGCAGTTCACCCGAAACAAAGTGTTTTGAACTGTCCAAGTACAAGTAAAAATATACAGTCCACTTCCCCCAAACATTCAATTCTTCTTTGTCTTCAAAACACAAGGTGTACTCCTCGGAACAGCTATAATAAATGTGTGCCATTTGGTGCCCAAAATTTACAGCACGAGCTCTGATTGATTATATAACTATTACCTCCTGCATCATGCTGTCTTCAACCCGGATAGCGGGACAACTAAATTTCGCGTTGTATTTAACGCATCAAATCCTTCATCCGGGACCCGTTCCCCCATTCGATCTGACAGTTCAGATCCTGATGTGGCGATTCTTTCGTCATGTTTTTAACGCCGACATCACTAAAAGATATCTATAATTTCTTGTCCACCCAAAGCACATACCCTTTCAGAGAATTCTCTTTCGTAACAAGAACCAAGAGGTGTGCGATTATGAACTAAGCACAGTCATGTTCGGAGTGAACTGTGCTCCTTTCCTCGCCATACGAGTTCTCCACCAACTTGCTCAGGATGTAAACTCCAACTACACCTCGCTATCGATATTATATTCAATTATATGTACGTTGATGACGTTCTGGCCGGGGCACATACCAAACAACTCTTGAGACCGTTAGGTTCCCTCACTGAAAATGGATCTCCGATTCAAAGTATGTGCTCAAGAATATTCCAAAGGATCACCTACTGTGTGCAGACGTCTTAGAGATCGAAGGCGCAAGTACGGCTAAAACTTTGGGGATAAAATGGCAAGCCGCTTCCGATGATTTATTTCTTGTTCCCACCGAAGTGGTAGCCAAAGAGTTGTTCACAAAACGCGAGGTCTTTTCACAAATCGCCAAACTTTTCGATCCAGCAGAGTGGCTTGAGTCTTTCATTATACGAGCAGAGATCTTCATTCAGCAAATTTGGCTCAAAGATCTTGATTGGAACGAGCCTCTTCCAAATGACTTCTTATCAATTTGGCAAGGATTTCCACGAGTTACCCGGATCTACGATACATCCGCATTCCAAGATGGGTACAGTTCCATCAGAAAGCAAGATTGCAGTACCATGGTTTCTGCGATGCTTTCCAACGTACCTACAGTGCTGCAATCTATCCTCCTCACGGCAAAAACAAAAGTTGCGCCAGTGAAGACCATTTCCTTGCCTCATCTTCTGCTCTCCTTCCACAATTGCCCACCGATCGTTGCGAGACATATTTCTGGACAGATTCAACGAGTGTGTTAGCTGGTTAAATAAACTACCATGTAAATGGGCAACCTTTTTAGATAACAGGGAGCCTAAGATCACGCGGTTCATCGATGCCGCTTAATGGTTTCATGATCGCTCTGAACATAATCCAGCTGACGTGGCTAGCAGAGGAGTGTCTCCAAAGGACGTAGCAACCGATAGTCAGTGGTGGCAAAGACTAGAATGATTACAACTATGGCTTATGTATTTCGGTTTATTAAGCGTTCCAAAGTAATGTCCTTCAACTGAGTCAACTGAGCTTAGCAGCAGGGAACTTACCGAAGTTCGCCTTTTACTTATTTCTAATACTCAGCGCATAGGCTAATCCAAGGAAATCAACTGCATGCTTAAAAAAAGGACTGTTCCAACATCACGCAGCATCCTCAGTCTTAATCCGTTTGACCAAAAATGGATTATTCGAGCTTCGAATGTATGCTGTGTAAGGGTATCTGAGTCGTTAAGCTATGATGAGAAACATCCAATTATCATTCCTTACGCTTGTCGTTTCTACCGTCTTTTGGCTCCAATTCTAATTTCGATGGACCTTTCGACATAAAGAATTACACAAATCGTGCCTGCCTTATCACAAACGGTTATGTCTGTGTCTTAGAATGTTTCACTACGAAGGCTATCCATCTGGAAGCTAAATCTGATCTAACAACTGAGAAATTCGTGGCGGCTTTCGCTCGCTTTCTAGCAAGACGTGGCTGTCGTAAGCAAATGTATTCCGATAACGGCAAAACATTCGTTGGAGTCTCAAAAATGGTTAGTGGCGACTTCCTGGATGCAACAATTTGTGATACCACCCAGTCAAAGGAACATACGAACTTGCCTTACTGATTGTGGTCTCGGAAAGTCCTTTCCAGCTGGTATTTTATCTGCATATGTACTAATGATGGCATTACCTATAACATGTCCCAGATCCTTAACCCAATATCTGCAGAATTTGCTTTTCTCGTCATTAAGGACTAATGACAGGACTTCTAAATGATAATCGAAACAATCTGATATAATCAACAAGTATTCTAAGTAAATAAATACCTCGTTACGCATATGTACCTGCAATTATTTTTCCATCAGCCTGGGCGGCCAAAGGAGGTCTTATTGCGAGAGATTGGATCAAGATGTATTTGCCAGAAAGCATCCTTAAGGTCCAGACTAGTAATATACTCGTCTTTCGGCAATCTACTTCAAATTTCATAAATTAAGGACATAGGGAATGCATCTTTTACGATTGCTTCATTCACATTTCTGCTATCAATGCATATCCTATCATTTCCTGGCTTTTTCATTAATACAGCTCGTGATGACCAGGAGCTTTTCAATTCCTGAATTACTCCAAGTTTGGTACGTTTGGCGTCTGCTACATTAGTTACATGCGAAATTACTGTTGCGCTACCTAATCCTTTCTTAGAAAATTACGGAAACAAATTAATTGTTTTCCATAGCAGTTATTGCTGTATAGTCAATTCTCGCATTGTCGGATCTTATAGTGACGAAATATTCAAACTTTGTGTCATTATGTGCAAAGGCAATAAATAAAAAACTGTCTAAAAGTTAAAACTCCAAGGAGATCTGCTCTTAGAGAAGATACTAAAAAACAAATCACACATTTTTTGTAAGTCACCGCTGCAGACAATATTTCTTATGTTAGTTATGTTATGTTATGCTAATCTCATCAACTCGTGTCACTCTATAATAATTAACATAGGATGCACAGCCTTTCGTAAAAGATGCTCTCTACTCTCAACGCTGTAATTAGCTTAAGCTACCTTAAGTTTAAAATAAGCAATTCAATTGTAAATCAACCCTAGAAGTACAGTGAAGTAGAAAATACAAGTGAAGTTATTATTTTAATATAGTTCAGTGAAAATAGAACACAGTGAATTTTTATCAATCAGAGGAAAACGGACTTTCGAGTCGGTTACTTTCATCTGTAAAATTCCGGTCCCCCAGCTAACATCGGTGGACAATCAAACTCAAACGCAATAAAGTACATGTTCCAAATTCATAAATTTTATATGTTTATATGTATATATGTATATCAGCCAAAATTTTGGCATCATCGTCCGTCCGCACACCAGTATTTATTACATCGTCTGCAATTCGCCAAGCGAAAAGTCATTCAATAGTACAAAATTGTGCATTGAACATTTTCTTCACCACCGCCATTTTTGTACGGCTGTATAGTTCCAGTGCTTATATGTGTACACACATATAAATCCAAGCACACACACATCCACCCCATCATCATCTTATGTCGCATCCAAAGCGACCACAGCTTCTCATCTGTAAATTTTCGGCAACAAGTGTAAATCAGTTTCTTACATGCGCTTACATAAATACCCTCACCAATTTGCTTGCTGCAGGAGCAGCAACCTAAAATAAAATCAGAAAATTATTGTATACTTTATTAACATAATTGTACACATACATATATGCAAGCCTTTGCCAAACACCAAAGCACTGCTCAATTAAGCGAGCAAATCGAACATGCATCAATCGTACATCCGCAATCCATAGCACCACCATGTCGACATAGAGGTTTTTAAAGGATATTACTTAAAATGGCCTACTTTCCGCGATCTCTTCACGGCCATCTATATCGGCAATCCTCGCCTCACCCCAGTCGAGAAACTATTTCACTTGAACGCTAAAACTGGTGGTGAGGCCAATTCGATCGTCGCAAAGTCAACACTCACCCATGATGGATTTACTTCTGCATGCGAGCTCTTTTCGACTGGTTTGAAAACAAGCGACTTTTAGTGAATCTCTAAAATCCTTTTCAATCTGCCGCTCGTCACCGTCGAGACAGGAACTTCCCTTAAGCAAATCCAAAGCACAATCAAAGGTTGCCTAACAGGTCTTAAGCATTCTCAAATTTCCATAATTAACTGAAACTGCTTATTAGTCTTCCTGTGCGCTTCCAAACTGCCAAAAATCACGTTGTTACTGTGGGAGCAGTTGCTGTCCGACAAATCCGCTATCCCTTCATGGGGCGATTTAAACAACTTCCTCAGTGAGCGTTAACTCACGCTCGAAGCCATAGAAGAATGTAAGGCAGATAATAAACTCACAGTCTCACCGAAGACGAGGCCTCAATCTACTCAAAGTTTGTCAATATGTTTGAGACCAAGGTAACCCCAAAGACGCAGACGTGTAAATTCTGTGAAAAGGCAAATCATCCAATTCGCCCGTGTCCTAATTTCCTGTACATGGGTATCCAGGCAAGAACAGCGTTCATAAAGCAACAACAGCTGTGTATGAACTGTTTCGCTAGAGGTCATCAAATAAAAGACTGGACAAGTATACCTGCAAAGGCCGCCACAATTCACCTCTACATAGAGGCGGTCCTCCTACATCGACCCATACGGCAGTTCACCCAAAACAAAGTGTTTTGAACTATCCAAGTACAAATAAAAATATACAGTCCACTTCCTCAAACATTCAAAACTACTTTGTCTTCAATACAAAAGGTGTACTCCTCGGAACAGCTATAATAACTGTGTGCCATTCGGGCACCAAATTTACAGCACGAGCCCTGGTTGATTCTATAACTATTACCTCCTGCATCATGCTGTCTTCAATCCGGATAGCACGACAACTAAAGTTCGCGTTGTATTTAACGCATCAAATCCTTCATCCAGAACCTGTTCTCCAATCCGATCTGACAGTTCAGATCGTGAGGTGGCGATTCTTTCGTCATGTTTTTAACGCCGACACCACTAAAATGTATCGACAAATTCTTATCCATCCAAAGCACACACTCTTTCAGAGAATTCTCTTTCATAACAAGAACCAAGAGGTGTGCGATTATGAACTAAACACAGTCGTTCGGAGTGAACTGTGCTTCTTTCCTCGCCATTCGGGTTCTCCACCAACTTGCTCAGGATGTAAACTGCAACGACCTCTTCGCTATCGATATTATATTTAATTCTAGGTACGTCGATGACGTTCTGGCCGGGGCACATACTAAACAACGAGCAGCTGCATCCATTACGGAGACCGCTGGGCTTCCTCTCTCAAACAGGACCTCCAAATTCCGATGACTTCTTTTTCGTTCCTACCGAAGTGGTAGGATTGCAGTACCATGGTTTAGGCGATGCTTCCCAACGTGCCTACGGTGCTGCAATCTATCCTCCTCACTGCGAAAACAAAAGTTGCGCCAGTGAAGACCATTTCCTTGCCTCGTCTTCTGCTCTCCTTCCACAATTGCCCACCGATCGTTGCGAGTCATATTTCTGGACAGATTCAACGAGTGTGTTAGCTTGGTTAAATAAACTACCATGTAAATAGATAACCGTTTGTGGCTAACAGGGTGCCTCAGATCACGCAGTCCGTCCATGCCGCTTAATGGTTTCATGTTCGTTCTGAACATAATCCAGCTGACCTGGCTAACAGAGGAGTGTCTCCAAAGGACCTAGACGTACAGTCAAATTCAACCTGTCCAGGTCGCCACCAATGGAAAACCGTCTCCAAAGATTTGCTAGACTCGATAGGGCGCTCCGCGTTATGTCTTATGCATTTCGCTTTATTAAGCGTTACAAAGGGATATCCTACCCAGTGTCAACTGAGCTTAGCAGCAGGGAACTGACCGAAGTTCGCCTTTTACTTATTTCTAATACTCAGCGCATAGGCTAATCCAAGGAAATCAACTGCATGCTTAAAAAAATGACTGTTCCAACATCACGCAGCATCCTCAGTCTTAATCCGTTTGACCAAAAAGGGATTATTCGATCTTCGAATGTATGTTGTGTAAGGGTATCTGGGTCGTTAAGCTATGATGAGAAACATCCAATTATCATTCCTTACGCTTGTCGTTTCTACCGTCTTTTGGCTCCAATTCTAATTTCGATGGACCTTTCGACATAAAGAATTTCACAAATCTTGCTTGCCTTATCACAAAAGGTTATGTCTGTGTCTTAGAATGTTTCACTACGAAGGCTATCCATCTGGAAGCTAAATCTGATCTAAAAACTGAAAAATTCGTGACGGCTTTTGCACGCTTTATAGCAAGACGTGGCTGTCGTCAGTAAATGTATTCCGATAACGGCAAAACATTCGTTGGAGTCTCAAAAATCGTTAGTGGTGACTTCCTGGATGCAACAATTTGTGACACCACCCAGTCAAGGAACATACGAACTTGCCTTACTGATTGTGGTCTTGGAAAGTCCTTTACAACTGGTATTTCATCTGCGTATGTACTCATGATGCCATTACCTACAACATGTCCCAGATACTTAACCCCATTTCTGCAGAATTTGCTTTTCTCGACATTAAGGACTAATGGACTTCTAGATGATGATCGAAGCAATCTGAAATAATCAGTAAGTCATCTAAGTAAATAAATACCTCGTTACGCAAATGTGCTGGACTTATTTTTCCATCAGTCTGGGCGGCCAGGAACTGTAAAGGAGGTCTTATCGGGAGAGCTTGGATCAAGATGTATTTGCCAGAATACTTCATTGCTTCATTCACCTTTCTGCTATCAATTCATATCCTAACTTTTCTTGGCTTTTTCACTAATACAGCTGGTGATGAGCAGGAGCTGTTCGATTGGTGAATCACTCCAAGTTTTAACATCTGATCTAGCTCCTCATACATCAGCTTATCAGTGGCAGGGGATACTGCGAAATGACGCAGCTTGGTAAGTTTGGCGTCCGCTACATTAATTACATGCGAAATTAGTGTTGGCCTACCTAATCCTTTCTTGGAAAATTACGGAAACAAAGTTATTGCTTTCCATCAGTTTTTGTTGTTGTATAGTCAATTCTCGCATTGTCGGATCTTATAGTGACGAAATATTCAAACCTTGTGTCATTACGTGCAAAGGCAATAAATCAAAAACTGTCCAAAAGTTAACTCCAATCAGGTCTGCAATTAGAGAAGGTACTAAATAAAACCAAACATTTTTTGTAAGTTACCGATGCAGACTTTTTACCAACAATATTGTTTATGTTAGTTATGTTATGCTGAGCTTATCAACTCGTGTCACTTTAGAATAATTAACATAGGATCCACAGCCTTTCGTAAAATATGCTCTCTACTCTCAACGCTGTAATTAGCTTAAGCTACCTTAAGTTTAACATAAGCAATTGATTTGTAAATCAACCATAGAAATGCAGTGAAGTAGAATAGAAAATGCAAGTGAAGTTACTATTTTAATATAGTTCAGTGAAAATAGAACACATAGTGAATTATCATCAATCAGAAGAAAAGGGATTTTTTTCGAATTTTTTTTTTGACTTTCGAGCCGGATACTTTCATATGTAAAATCCCGGGCCCCCCAGCTAGCATCGGTGGCCAATTAAACTCAAACGCAAAGTACATGTTCCTAATTCATTCATTTTATATGTTTATATTTATATCAGCCAAATTTTTGGCATCCTAGTCCGTCCGCACACCAGTAGGTATTACATCGTCTGCAATCCGCCGAGCGAAAAGACATTCAAAAGTACAAAATTGTGCAAAGAAAATGTTCTTCACCACCGCCATTTTTGTACAGCTGTATAGTTCCAGTGCTTATATGTGTACACACATAAATTCAACCACACACACATCCAACCCCACCATCATCTTATTTCACATCCAAAGCAACAACAGCTTGTCATCTGTGAAAAAATAAGCATTAGTAAATTTTCGGCAACAAGTACAAATCAATTTCTTACATGTATGTTTACATAAATATCCTCAACAATTCGCTTGCTGCAAGAGCAGCAACCTAAAATAAGATTAGAAAATTATTACATACTTTATTAACATAATTGTACACATACATATATGCAAGTCTTTGCCAAACACCAAAGCACTGCTCAATTAAGCGAGCAAATCGAACATGCATCAATCGTAAATCGGGAGTCAATAGAACCACCACCCCCCGCCGACATAGTAGTGTTTAAAGGATATTACTTAAAATTGCCTACTTTCCGCGATCTCTTCACGGCCATCTATATCGACAATCCTCACCTCACCCCAGTCGAGAATTTGGATGATGGATTTACTTCTGCATGCGAGCTCTTTTCGAGTGGTTTGAGAACAAGCGGCTTTTAGTGAACAGCCAGCTTAAAATCATTTCAATCTGCCGGTTGTCACCGTTGAGACAGGAACTTCCCTTAAGTAAATCCAAAGCACAATCAAAGGTTGCCTAACAGGTCTTAAGCATTCTCAAATTTCCATAATTAACTGAGATTGCTTATTAGTTTTCCTGTGCGCTTCCAAAATTCCAAAAGGGAGCAGTTGCTGACCGACAAATCCGCTATCCCGTCATGGGACGATTTAAGCAACTTTCTCAGTGAGCGTTAACCCCGCTCGAAGCCATAGAAGATGTAAGGCAGATAATAAACTCACAGTCCCACCGAAGACGAGGTCTCAATCTACTCAAAGTTTATCAATATGTTTAAGATCAAGGTAAACCCAAAGACCCAGACGTGTAAACTCTGTCAAAAGGCAAATCATCCAATTCGCCAGTGTCCTGATTTCCTGCACATGGGTATCCAGGCAAGAACAGCGTTCATAAAGCAACAACAACTGTGTATGAACTGTTTCGCTAGAAATAATAAAATAAAAGACTGTACAAGTATACATAACTGTTATACCTGCAAGGGCCGCCACAATACACTTCTACATTGAGACGGTCCTCCGACATCGGCATATACAGCAGTTCACCCGAAACAAAGTGTATTGAACTATCCAAGTACAAGTAAAAATATACAGTCCACATCCTCAAACATTCAAAACTACTTTGTCTTCAATGCACAAGATGTACTCCTCGCAACAGCTATAATGAATGTGTGCCATTTGGGCACCAAATTTACAGCAGGAGCTCTAATTTAATCTATAACTATTACCTGCTGCATCATTGTTCGCACTGGCGTTGTGTTTAACGCATAAATCCTTCATCCAGGACCTGTTCTGCAATCCGATCTGACAGTTCAGATCCTGAGGTGGCGATTCTTTCGTGATGTTTTTAACGCCGACATCACTAAAATGTATCGACAAATTCTTGTCCATCCAAAGCACACACCAGAGAATTTGAGAGAATTCTCTTTCATAACAAGATCCAACAGGTATGCGATTATGAACTAAACACAGTCACGTTCGGAGTGAACTGTGCTCCTTTTCTCACCATACGAGTTCTCCACCAACTTGCTCAGGATGTAAACTCCAACTACCCCTCGCTATAGATATTATATTCAATTCTAGGTACGTCGATGTAGTTCTGGCCGGGGCACACACCAAACAACGAGCAGCTGCATCCATTACGGAGACCGCTGGGTTCCCTCTCTCAAACAGGACCTCCCATTCAAAGTATGTGCTCAAGAATATTCCAAAGAATCACCTACCGTGTGTAGACGTCTTAGATATCGAATGCGCAAGTACGGCGAAAACTTTAGATAAAATGGCAAGCCGCTTCCGATGGCTTATTTTTCGTTCCCACCGAAGTGGTAGCCAAAGAGTTGTTCACAAAATGAGAGGTCCTTTCACAAATCGTCAAGCTGTTCTATCCAGCAGAGTGGCTTGAGTCTTTCATTAACCGAGCAGAGATCTTCATTAAGCAAGTTTGGCTCAAAGATCTTGATTGGAAAGAGCCTCTTCCAAATGACCCCTTATCAATTTGGCAAGGATTCCCACGAGTTACCCGGATCTACGATACATCCGCATTCCAAGATGGGTGCAGTACCATCCGAAAGCAAGATTGCAGTACCATGGTTTAGGCGATGCTTCCCAACGTGCCTACGGTGCTGCAATCTATCCTCCTCACTGCGAATACAAAAGTTGCGCCAGTGAAGACCATTTCCTTGCCTCGTCTTCTGCTCTCATTCCACAATTGCCCACCGATCGTTGCAAGTCATATTTCTGGACAGATTCAACGAGTGTGTTAGCTTGGTTAAATAAACTACCATGTAAATAGATAACCGTTTGTGGCTAACAGGGTGCCTCAGATCACGCAGTCCGTCCATGCCGCTTAATGGTTTCATGTTCGTTCTGAACATAATCCAGCTGACCTGGCTAACAGAGGAGTGTCTCTAAAGGACCTAGACGTACAGTCAAATTCAACCTGTCCAGGTCGCCACCAATGGAAAACCGTCTCCAAAGATTTGCTAGACTCGATAGGGCGCTCCGCGTTATGTCTTATGCATTTCGCTTTATTAAGCGTTACAAAGGGATATCCTTCCCAGTGTCAACTGAGCTTAGCAGCAGGGAACTGACCGAAGTTCGCCTTTTACTTATTTCTAATACTCAGCGCATAGGCTAATCCAAGGAAATCAACTGCATGCTTAAAAAAAGAACTGTTCCAACATCACGCAGCATCCTCAGTCTTAATCCGTTTGACCAAAAAGGGATTATTCGATCTTCGAATGTATGTTGTGTAAGGGTATCTGGGTCGTTAAGCTATGATGAGAAACATCCAATTATCATTCCTTACGCTTGTCGTTTCTACCGTCTTTTGGCTCCAATTCTAATTTCGATGGACCTTTCGACATAAAGAATTTCACAAATCTTGCTTGCCTTATCACAAAAGGTTATGTCTGTGTCTTAGAATGTTTCACTACGAAGGCTATCCATCTGGAAGCTAAATCTGATCTAAAAACTGAAAAATTCGTGACGGCTTTTGCACGCTTTATAGCAAGACGTGGCTGTCGTCAGTAAATGTATTCCGATAACGGCAAAACATTCGTTGGAGTCTCAAAAATCGTTAGTGGTGACTTCCTGGATGCAACAATTTGTGACACCACCCAGTCAAGGAACATACGAACTTGCCTTACTGATTGTGGTCTTGGAAAGTCCTTTACAACTGGTATTTCACCTGCGTATGTACTCATGATGCCATTACCTACAACATGTCCCAGATACTTAACCCCATTTCTGCAGAATTTGCTTTTCTCGACATTAAGGACTAATGGACTTCTAGATGATGATCGAAGCAATCTGAAATAATCAGTAAGTCATCTAAGTAAATAAATACCTCGTTACGCAAATGTGCTGGACTTATTTTTCCATCAGTCTGGGCGGCCAGGAACTGTAAAGGAGGTCTTATCGGGAGAGCTTGGATCAAGATGTATTTGCCAGAATACTTCATTGCTTCATTCACCTTTCTGCTATCAATTCATATCCTAACTTTTCTTGGCTTTTTCACTAATACAGCTGGTGATGAGCAGGAGCTGTTCGATTGGTGAATCACTCCAAGTTTTAACATCTGATCTAGCTCCTCATACATCAGCTTATCAGTGGCAGGGGATACTGCGAAATGACGCAGCTTGGTAAGTTTGGCGTCCGCTACATTAATTACATGCGAAATTAGTGTTGGCCTACCTAATCCTTTCTTGGAAAATTATGGAAACAAATTTATTGCTTTCCATCAGTTTTTGTTGTTGTATAGTCAATTCTCGCATTGTCGGATCTTATAGTGACGAAATATTCAAACCTTGTGTCATTACGTGCAAAGGCAATAAATCAAAAACTGTCCAAAAGTTAACTCCAAGCAGGTCTGCAATTAGAGAAGGTACTAAATAAAACCAAACATTTTTTGTAAGTTACCGATGCAGACTTTTTACCAACAATATTGTTTATGTTAGTTATGTTATGTTCTGCTGATCTTATCAACTCGTGTCACTTTAGAATAATTAACATAGGATCCACAGCCTTTCGTAAAATATGCTCTCTACTCTCAACGCTGTAATTAGCTTAAGCTACCTTAAGTTTAACATAAGCAATTGATTTGTAAATCAACCATAGAAATGCAGTGAAGTAGAATAGAAAATGCAAGTGAAGTTACTATTTTAATATAGTTCAGTGAAAATAGAACACATAGTGAATTATCATCAATCAGAAGAAAAGGGATTTTTTTCGAATTTTTTTTTTGACTTTCGAGCCGGATACTTCCATATGTAAAATCCCGGGCCCCCCAGCTAGCATCGGTGGCCAATTAAACTCAAACGCAAAGTACATGTTCCTAATTCATTCATTTTATATGTTTATATTTATATCAGCCAAATTTTTGGCATCCTAGTCCGTCCGCACACCAGTAGGTATTACATCGTCTGCAATCCGCCGAGCGAAAAGACATTCAAAAGTACAAAATTGTGCATTGAACATTTTCTTCACCACCGCCATTTTTGTACAGCTGTATAGTTCCAGTGCTTATATGTGTACACACATAAATTCAACCACACACACATCCAACCCCACCATCATCTTATTTCACATCCAAAGCAACAACAGCTTGTCATCTGTGAAAAAAGAAGCATTAGTAAATTTTCGGCAACAAGTACAAATCAATTTCTTACATGTATGTTTACATAAATATCCTCAACAATTCGCTTGCTGCAAGAGCAGCAACCTAAAATAAGATTAGAAAATTATTACATACTTTATTAACATAATTGTACACATACATATATGCAAGTCTTTGCCAAACACCAAAGCACTGCTCAATTAAGCGAGCAAATCGAACATGCATCAATCGTAAATCGGGAGTCAATAGAACCACCACCCCCCGCCGACATAGTAGTGTTTAAAGGATATTACTTAAAATTGCCTACTTTCCGCGATCTCTTCACGGCCATCTATATCGACAATCCTCACCTCACCCCAGTCGAGAATTTGGATGATGGATTTACTTCTGCATGCGAGCTCTTTTCGAGTGGTTTGAGAACAAGCGGCTTTTAGTGAACAGCCAGCTTAAAATCATTTCAATCTGCCGGTTGTCACCGTTGAGACAGGAACTTCCCTTAAGTAAATCCAAAGCACAATCAAAGGTTGCCTAACAGGTCTTAAGCATTCTCAAATTTCCATAATTAACTGAGATTGCTTATTAGTTTTCCTGTGCGCTTCCAAAATTCCAAAAGGGAGCAGTTGCTGACCGACAAATCCGCTATCCCGTCATGGGACGATTTAAGCAACTTTCTCAGTGAGCGTTAACCCCGCTCGAAGCCATAGAAGATGTAAGGCAGATAATAAACTCACAGTCCCACCGAAGACGAGGTCTCAATCTACTCAAAGTTTATCAATATGTTTAAGATCAAGGTAAACCCAAAGACCCAGACGTGTAAACTCTGTCAAAATGCAAATCATCCAATTCGCCAGTGTCCTGATTTCCTGCACATGGGTATCCAGGCAAGAACAGCGTTCATAAAGCAACAACAACTGTGTATGAACTGTTTCGCTAGAAATAATAAAATAAAAGACTGTACAAGTATACATAACTGTTATACCTGCAAGGGCCGCCACAATACACTTCTACATTGAGACGGTCCTCCGACATCGGCATATACAGCAGTTCACCCGAAACAAAGTGTATTGAACTATCCAAGTACAAGTAAAAATATACAGTCCACATCCTCAAACATTCAAAACTACTTTGTCTTCAATGCACAAGATGTACTCCTCGCAACAGCTATAATGAATGTGTGCCATTTGGGCACCAAATTTACAGCAGGAGCTCTAATTTAATCTATAACTATTACCTGCTGCATCATTGTTCGCACTGGCGTTGTGTTTAACGCATAAATCCTTCATCCAGGACCTGTTCTGCAATCCGATCTGACAGTTCAGATCCTGAGGTGGCGATTCTTTCGTGATGTTTTTAACGCCGACATCACTAAAATGTATCGACAAATTCTTGTCCATCCAAAGCACACACCAGAGAATTTGAGAGAATTCTCTTTCATAACAAGATCCAACAGGTATGCGATTATGAACTAAACACAGTCACGTTCGGAGTGAACTGTGCTCCTTTTCTCACCATACGAGTTCTCCACCAACTTGCTCAGGATGTAAACTCCAACTACACCTCGCTATAGATATTATATTCAATTCTAGGTACGTCGATGTAGTTCTGGCCGGGGCACATACCAAACAACGAGCAGCTGCATCCATTACGGAGACCGCTGGGTTCCCTCTCTCAAACAGGACCTCCAATTCAAAGTATGTGCTCAAGAATATTCCAAAGAATCACCTACCGTGTGTAGACGTCTTAGATATCGAATGCGCAAGTACGGCGAAAACGTTAGATAAAATGGCAAGCCGCTTCCGATGGCTTATTTTTCGTTCCCACCGAAGTGGTAGCCAAAGAGTTGTTCACAAAATGAGAGGTCCTTTCACAAATCGTCAAGCTGTTCTATCCAGCAGAGTGGCTTGAGTCTTTCATTAACCGAGCAGAGATCTTCATTAAGCAAGTTTGGCTCAAAGATCTTGATTGGAAAGAGCCTCTTCCAAATGACCCCTTATCAATTTGGCAAGGATTCCCACGAGTTACCCGGATCTACGATACATCCGCATTCCAAGATGGGTGCAGTACCATCCGAAAGCAAGATTGCAGTACCATGGTTTAGGCGATGCTTCCCAACGTGCCTACGGTGCTGCAATCTATCCTCCTCACTGCGAATACAAAAGTTGCGCCAGTGAAGACCATTTCCTTGCCTCGTCTTCTGCTCTCATTCCACAATTGCCCACCGATCGTTGCAAGTCATATTTCTGGACAGATTCAACGAGTGTGTTAGCTTGGTTAAATAAACTACCATGTAAATGGACAACCTGTGTGGTTAACACGGTGACTAAACTAACGCAGTCCGTCGATGCCGCTAAATGGTTTCATGTTGGCTCTGAACATAATCCAGCTGACCTGGCTAGTAGAGGAGTGTCTCCAAAGGACCTAGCAACCGATAGTCTGTGGTGGCATAGATTAGAATGATTACATCTGCCACAAGAGCAATAGCCGTCCACAATCGGGTCAATCCATGAAACAGACGTGGAACAGCGTACAGTCAAATTCAACCTGTCCAGGTTGGAATGGAAAACCAATGGAAAACCTTCTCCAAAGATTTGCTAGACTCGATAGGGCGCTCCGCGTTATGGCTTATGCATTTCGCTTTATTAAGCGTTACAAAGGGATGTGCTTTCCAGTCCCAACTGAGCTTATCAGCAGGGAACTGGTTAAGTTCACCTCTTACTTATTTCTAATACTTAGCGCATAGAGTATTCCAAGGAAGTCAACTGCATGTTTAAAAAACGGACTGTTCCAACATCACGCAGCATCCTCAATCTTAATCCGTTTATTGACCAAAAAGGGATTATTCGAGCTTCAAATGTGAGTTGTGTAAGGGTACTTGAGTCGTTAAGCTATGATGAGAAACATCCAATTATCATTCCTTACGCTTGTTGTTTCTACCGTCTTTTGGCTCAAATTCTAATTTCGCTGGACCTTTCGATGTAAAGAATTACACAAATAGTGCCTGCCTTAGCACTAAAGGTTATGTCTGTGTCTGTGTATGTTTCACTTCGAAGGCTATCCATCTGGAAGTTAAATCTGATTTAACAACTGAGAAATTCGTGGCGGCTTTCGCTCGCTTTCTAGCAAGACGTGGCTGTCGTAAGCAAATGTATTCCGATAATGGCAAAACATTCGTTGGAGTCTCAAAAATCATTAGTAGTGACTTCCTGGATGCAACAATTTGTGATACCACCCAGTCAAGGAACATACGAACTTGTTCTACTGATTGTGGTCTTGGAAAGTCCTTTACAACTGCTATTTTATCTGCATATGTACTCATGATGCCATTACCTATAACATGTACCAGATACTTAACCCAATATCTGCAGAATTTGTTTTTCCCGGGGCACATACCAAACAATGAGCAGCAGCATCCATTACGGAGCTACGCACTACTCTTGCGACCGCTGGGTTCCCTCTCTCAAAAACCACCTCCAATTCAAAGTATGTGCTCAAGAATATTCCAAAGGATCACCTACTGCGTGCAGACTTCTTAGAGATCGAAGGCGCAAGTACGGCGAAAACTTTAGGGATAAATTGGCAAGCCGCTTCCGATGACTTCTTTTTCGTTCCTACCGAAAAATTTATCAATTTGGCAAGAATTCTTACGAGTTACCGAGATCTCCGATACATCCGCATTCCAAGATGGGTACAGTTCCATTAAAAAGGAAGATTGCAGTACCATGGTTTCTGCAATGCTTCGCAACGTGCCTACGCTGCTGCAATCTATCAAAGTTGTGCCAGTGAAGACCATTTCCTTGCATCGTCTTCTGCTCTCCTTCCACAATTGCCCACCGATCGTTGCGAGTCATATTTCTCGTACAGATTCAACGAGTGTGTTAGCTTGGTTAAATAAACTACCATGTAAATGGACAACCTGTGTGGTTAACACGGTGGCTAAACTCACGCAGTCCGTCGATGCCGCTAAATGGTTTCATGTTGGCTCTGAACATAATCCAGCTGACCTGGCTAACAGAGGAGTGCCTCCAAAGGACTTAGCAACCGATGGTCTGTGGTGGCATAGATTAGAATGATTTCAACTGGCGCAATGCAATAGCCATCCCCAATCGGGTCAATCCATGAAACAGACGTGGAACAGCGTACAGTCATAATCAACCTGTCCAGGTCGCCACCAATAGAAAACCGTCTCGAAAGATTTTCTAGACTCGATAGGGCGCTCCGCGTTATGGCTTATGCATTTCGCTTTATTAAGCATTACAATGGGATGTGCTTTCCAGTCCCAACTGAGCTTATCAGCAGGGAACTGGTTAAGTTCACCTCTTACTTATTTCTAATACCCACCGCATAGAGTATTCCAAGGAAATCAACTGCATGCTTAAAAAACGGGCTGTTCCAACATCACGCAGCATCCTCAATCTTAATCCGTTTGTTCACCAAAAAGGGATTATTCGAGCCTCGAATGTAAGTCGTGTAAGGGTATCTGAGTCGTAAAACTATGATGAAAAACATCCAATTATCATTCCTTACGCTTGTCGTTTCTACCTTTCGACGTAAAGAATTACACAAATCTTGCCTGCCTTATCACAAACGCTTATGTCTGTGTCTTAGAATGTTTCACTACGAAGGCTATCCATCTGGAAGCTAAATCTGATCTAACAACTGAGAAATTCGTGGCGGCTTTTGCTCGCTTTGTAGCAAGCTGTGGCTGTGGTTGTCGTAAGCAAATGTATTCCGATAATGGCAAAACATTCGTTGGAGTCTCAAAAATCATTAGTAGTGGCTTCTTGGATGCAACAATTTGTGATACCAGCCAGTCAAGGAACATACGAACTTGTCTTACTGATTGTGGTCTTGGAAAGTCCTTTACAACTGGTATTTGATCTGCATATGTACTAATGATGCTATTACCTATAACTTATCCCAGATACTTAACCCCATATCTGCAGAATTTGCTTTTCTCGACATTAAGGGTGAGATTAGAGCGAATTAAATGAGACGCAACTAATGACGGAACTTCTAGATGATGATCGAAGCACTCTGATATAATCAGTAAGACATCTAATTAAATAAATACCTCGTTACGCAAATGTGCCGGAATTATTTTTCCATTAGTATAGGCGACCAGGAACTGTAAAGGAGGTCTTATCGCGAGAGCTTGGAACAAGAAAGCATCCTTAAGGTCGAGACTAGTAATGTACTCGTCTTTCGGCAATCTACTTAAAATCCCATCGATTAAGGGCATAGGGAATGCATCTTTTACGGTTGCTTCATTCACCTTTCTGCTATTAATTCATATCCTAACCTTTCCTGGTTTTTTCACTAATACAGCTGGTGATGCCCAGGAGCTGTTCGATTCCTGAATCACTCCAAGTTTTAACATCCGATCTAACTCCTCGTACATCAGCTTCTCAGTGGCAGGGGATACTGCAAAATGACACAGCTTGGTAAGTTTGACGTCCGCTACATTAATTACATGCGAAATTAGTGTTGCCCTACCTAATTCTTTCTTAGAAAATGACGGGAACAAATTTATTGTTTTCATTACGTGCAATGGCACTAAATCAAAAACTGTCTAAAATGTGATCTGCAGTTAGAGAAGGTACTAAAGAAAACCACAAACCGATGCAGATTTTTTACTAACAATATTGCTTATGTTAGTTATGTTATGTTACGCTTAGCTTATCAACTCGTGTCACTTTAGAATAATTAACATAGGATCCACATCCTTTCGTATAATATGCTCTCTTCTCTCAACGCTGTAATTAGCTTAAGCTACCTTAAGTTTAAAATAAGCAATTCAATTGTAAATCAACCCTAGAAGTGCAGCGAAATAGAAAATGCAAGTGAAGTTATTATTTTAATATAGTTCATTGAAAATAGAGCACATGGTGAATTTTCATCTATCAGAGGAAAGCGGATTTTTTTGACTTTCGAGCCGGATACTTTCATCTGTAAAATTCCGGTCCCCCCGCTAACATCGGTGGACAATCAAACTCAAACGCAATAAAGTACATGTTCCAAATTCATAAATTTTATATGTTTATATGTATATATGTATATCACCCAAATTTTTGGCATCATCGTCCGTCCGCACACCAGTATTTATTACATCGTCTGCAATTCGCCAAGCGAAAAGTCATTCAAAGATACCTCCTGCATCATGCTGTCTTCAATCCGGATAGCACGACAACTAAAGTTCGCGTTGTATTTAACGCATCAAATCCTTCATCCAGAACCTGTTCTCCAATCCGATCTGACAGTTCAGATGGTGAGGTGGCGATTCTTTCATGATGTTTTTAACGCCGACACCAATAAAATGTATCGACAAATTCTTGTCCATCCAAAGCACACACCCTTTCAGAGAATTCTCTTTCGTAACAAGAACCAAGAGGTGTGCGATTATGAACTAAACACAGTCACGTTCGGAGTGAACTGTGCTCCTTTTCTCACCATACGAGTTCTCCACCAACTTGCTCAGGATGTAAACTCCAACTACACCTCGCTATAGATATTATATTCAATTCTAGGTACGTCGATGTAGTTCTGGCCAGGGCACATACCAAACAACGAGCAGCTGCATCCATTACGAAGACCGCTGGGTTCCCTCTCTCAAACAGGACCTCCAATTCAAAGTATGTGCTCAAGAATATTCCAAAGAATCACCTACGGTGTGTAGACGTCTTAGAGATCGAATGCGCAAGTACGGCGAAAACTTTAGATAAAATGGCAAGCCGCTTCCGATGGCTTATTTTTCGTTCCTACCGAAGTGATAGCCAAAGAGTCGTTCACAAAATGAGAGGTCCTTTTACAAATCGTCATGCTGTTCTATCCAGCAGAGTGGCTTGAGTCTTTCATTAACCGAGCAGAGATCTTCATTAAGCAAGTTTGGCTCAACGGTCTTGATTGGGACGAGCCTCTTCCAAATGACCTTTTATCAATTAGGCAAGAATTCTTCCGAAATACCCAGATCTCCAATACATGCGCATTCCAAGATGGGCACAGTTCCATCCGAAAGCAAGATTGCAGTACCATGGTTCCTGCGATGCTTCCCAACGTGCCTACGGTGCTGCAATCTATCCTCCTCACGGCAAAAACAAAAGTTGCGCCAGTGAAGACCATTTCCTTGCATCGTCTTCTGCTCTCCTTCCACAATTGCCCACCGATCGTTGGGAGTCATATTTCTGGACAGATTCAGCGAGGGTGTTAGCTTGGTTAAATAAACTACCATGTAAATGGACAACCGTTTGTGGCTAACAGGGTGCCTCAGATCACGCAGTCCGTCGATGCCGCTTAACCGCCGCTTGACATGGCTAACAGAGGAGTGTCTCCAAAGGACCTAGACGTACAGTCAAATTCAACCTGTCCAGGTCGCCACCAAAGATTGGCTAGACTCGATAGGGCGCTCCGCGTTATGGCTTATGCATTTCGCTTTATTAAGCGTTACAAAGGGATATCCCTCCCAATGTCAACTGAGCTTAGCAGCAGGGAACTGGCCGAAGTTCACCTTTTACTTATTTCTAATAATCAGCGCATAGAGTATTCCAAGGA